>JAYESA010000003.1:132265675-132435483 GCA_036927795.1 Iris macrosiphon
GTTTGCAAAGAAACAAATAGGGTAAATGTGGATTCTCATTTTATATTCCTGGAGAATTTATGATGAGAAATCTATTATCATGTGTGTGTGTTTGGTAAATACTTGTTCCTTTTTGTTCATTTTATGTAAATACTAGTAACGTAGGTAAACAAATTATGGAAAAAAAAATTAAATATAAATTTATTATAAATACTGTCGTTTCTAGAAATTGAATTCAAACAATCAAGAAAAATATTTTTCATCTTAACCACTTGAATTAAATGTGTTTTGTTCTAATTAAATTATATTAGGTTAAATAATTAATTAATTTTTAAAAATTAATTAATAGAGTTCTTACGGTTCAATTTTGAATCGTTTTCAAGCTACTAAAGATTTACACAAGACTTCTTATCATAAAGATCCATGAAGTCTTATATCGTAAACTCAACTATTTGGGTTTTGTTTTGTGCCATTAGCTTTGCTCTCTTCCTCAATAGCAATATAAACGAAAAAACGTAAGGTATTTGCTACCAAAACACACTCATTATATAGGCCGTTCTGAAAACTATTTGTCATAGTTGGTAGTTTGGCGACACTTCGGTAAACAATTCTTTTCAAGACCAATTATGATTTTTCTCTTCTTTCGGTAGATTAAATATCACTTTTAGCAACTCAACATGGGTAATCCTTGCTTCAAGCAAGGGTTAGATGCTGATGCAATACAAGGTCGGACATACACGTACATATGTGGGTTGCAGTCCAACTAAAATTAAAATAAAATAATCTTCAGGTTTGCACCGGTCTAAGTTTCAGCTTAGTCCAAGCTAATTTCAGCCTAGTCCACCAATCCAATTCACATACAACAACCAGGAGGAGCTGGATCAGGACAGACCGGACGATCGTCTAGGATCCAAAAAATAAAAGGACACCGACATAATTATATCCAAATAAAACTAATATGTACCATGAGTCACTTTTATTACAAAATAGTTGTGGTGCAGTGGTGGTAATCATATTAAACTTATGTACTTGTGGTCCTTAGTTCAATTCTCGGTGACAACTATAATATTTTTGTTTTTGTTTTTTCACATTATATGCGATCCCAATTTGGAAGTTTGTCACGAACCTATCCTGACAATAATCCATTATCTTATATTATCAATTATTTTTGACTAAGTATAGCATATTTTAGTTCAGTCCAAAGAAATACACTGCCATCATAAATTATCCCTAGATAAGTTACAGAAGAGAAACCTGGCTATTTCAGTTCAAGATTATTCTTGCTATACTCTAGCAGTCGTAATATTGGATAGTACTCGCGGATTGCAGTGTAAATTTCTGCACCCAAGCTCATCGTCATTGTTCCCTATGAACTGTATATTGGGGTGCAACTCAGACGGGTTGGATCGAATTTGAGTCCAATCCGATGAATCATAAGCCTAATCCGATTCCAAGTCCGACCCGACCTCGGGTTTAACATGTGTAGTCCAATACCAAGTCCGGAGGATCTGGTTGTGCTCGAATTGGGTCAGGTTTATCGGACTCTAATAAAATATTTGAAATAATTTTAAATAAGAGTAATATTAAACACATAATCAAATAACAATCAAGTTTTAATCATTACAAAATATAAAACTGAAATAAAATTTAGGATAAGGAGTTGGAAGTGTTTTGGTGAAAAAATTTAGCATTTAAATTTTTTATTTAAGAAGTATGAAACAATATATATATATATATATATATATATATATATATATATATATATATATATATATGAGCGAATTCGGAGTCCCGCGGGAGCCTCGTCGTTCCCAACTGTTGGATCGCAGTGGCCCCATGCGGGCCCTCCGATCTGATGGTGCAGGGGGACGGGACTTCGGCGGGGCTCCGGGAGCGGGTCTCTTCAACCATAACCCAACACATTAACGGATTTATCCGATCGGTCTCAAGTTTGGCCCATCCGAGTTGCACCCCTAACTATATTGGATGGGTTTGTTTGTTTTTTGTTTGTTTTTTTTTGCGCTGGAGGCACAGTCCCCCCCCCCCCCCCCCCCCCCCCCCGAGTTGCACCCCTAACTATATTGGGTGGTTTTTTTTTTTTTTTTTTTTGTGCTAGAGGCCCCAGTCCCCTGAGCACCCCCCATCCCCCCCCCCCCCCCGAGCACCCCCCATCCCCCCCCCCCCTCCTCCCGATTTGATCTCCTGACCAATCCGGCTGTGTACTTGTGATGTTACCACTACACCACTCCTAAGGTACTATTGGGTTAGTTGAACCATCTATGAACCATTGTGTATCATTAGGAGGGCCATTTATGAACCATCTACAAGACTGCGATCGCACAAACCCAAAAATTAGAATGTTCCAAAAAATTTAACCTCTGTATATATTACTAACATAAATCTCTATTTTTATATTTAGACCTCCATATATTTTTTATAAATTGCAGTAATAAGGTCTTAGAATGTCAGAAAAAGACAATTTTTTTAGTGTCGTTAACAAAGAAGCTTTTTTTCATATTTGTACAGGGTCGTTAGAATATCAGAAACGACCATGTATTGGAAACAAAATGCAGAAATCGTTTTCCAAAACCAAGAAGCTGTGAGAGAATCGAAGAAAAACACAGAAACAAATCGTCAATATCACAGAACAGCCAAAGCGCAAATACAAACGATTTTAACGTGAAAATTTCTAATGAAAAAAAAAAAATCACAGGACGATCAGAGTCCAAACATGAAATGCCTCAACTAATGGAATAACAATTACACCGACTCTTTACATACTTTTAACCGATCCAAACAGATCACCACAACTACTTGGAAGATGAAAACTTGATTACATACTCCCGAAAAACAAAGACAACGAGAAGAATTACCTGAAACTGTCTTTACTTCAATGTAGCCGTCAATCTCCTTTTTATCTCCAAAAGTTGTAAAGCATCAACTTGCATAGATTAGGGAAATAAAGATACCTATATATAGTCCCCCTCAATCACGCAACAAATTTGGACCATTAGATCTTATCCAACGGTGTATAAAATATCTCAGAACTCGTATAGCCATGACTAAACTGAATTCGGGACCGAATTCGATTTGAATAGACAGCATAGTTCTGTCTGGAACAAATCGAGTTCAGACTGAACTCGGTGGGACCCGTATCAGGACCAAATTCAGACCGTACTCGATCCTGTCTGGACAGATCCTCGGACAGCTGTGCTTAGAACTATGCTTCGACACTCCGAACTTCTCCGACACACGAATAACGTTTGTCGCATTCCAGAGTATTCTTCACATAGGTTAGAAATTTCATCCAATACCAACATTCTGATCATTACTGTGATTATTTGTTGCCATCATGCTCTATCAACAGAACTATACAGAAGAATATATCGTATAGATGGTTCTACTGCAATGAATGGATACTAATATATAATTTAAATATTACAAGATATCACTAATTTTCGTTTTTATGTAACAACATTTTACTCTAGAAATATTATTATTTATAGATACAAAATTATTTAGTCATCTACTAGTTTAAATTTTTATAATATTCTAAAACTGTCATAATCCAGAAGCCAACAAACAATTTCGGCAAAATCAAGGTACTAAGTTATTTTTGGGAGAAATGAAAGTACTAGATTTGGGGTTCAATTGGCTTAAGATAAAAGGCCGGTCAAATATCAAATTAGTCTACGCTTAGTTTTTCTTGTATACAAGTCCCCAATATTCTACCTCTTTTTTACGTAAGTCCCACAAATCTTGTTATAGACTTAGCCACATAGGAATCTCACTAATTGCTAAAGAATTAGTTGCAACTTTCATTTCCTTATAATCAGTTTGGATTGTAGTTCACAATGGGGGGAGTAAACAATTTGCTTTACTATATGGAGGCTCAAATGAAAATTATTAGAGCATCATTAGGAAGGTTCATCCCAATTTCTACATTATAAGCTCAATTTTGTCGAATAGTAAAACTCATTCCAAGTTTTAATTTCTTTTAGGTCCAACTTATCCACATGAGCTATAGATTGGGCCTCAAAATTTATAGAAAAAAATATTTTATAGAATAGTAAGTCCTAATTTAGAGCCCAAAATTATAAATTCTATAATTTATAAAAAAAATTGACCATTTTTTTACATATGCTAACTAAGGTCAGCACAGCTGCCACAGAGCAGCAGATAGTTTTTCTTTTCTTTTCTTCCAATGACAAATATTCATTCAACAGATAAATATTACCAAGTGAGTAGATATTGCCACCAACCATCATCGAACATGCAATGGATAGATTTTACCAAGTTAGTATTAAAACCAAACACTTTGTAAAAACCAAACTACACCCATTTCCAGCATCTGAAACCAAACTACTATATTACTCATTCTTTATTTTCTACTACATATCAAGCATCATGTCAAATCTAGAGCCTGGAAGAGGAAGAGGAAGAGGAAGAGGAAGAGGAAGGGGAAGGACACTCAACCAATATGTTAATGTTGGTGAAGGTGGGAAGAAGCCTTCCATAATGTTCAACCTCACTAGCAGCAACAACCGCAACTCTATCCACGACAGCCTTTTCATATTTCCACCGCAACGTTAACATATTCCGATCTCTCAACCTCAACACCAACATTTTTAGATTTCTCAACCGCAACAAATGAACCAATGGGAAGTGTCACAATCTCATCAATATAGCCCAGACTACGAGTATTTTCTTTTCGTGGTCAGCCAACTGAAGGAGGAAGGTGGAGAGGAAGAAAGTAGGGCATTGAGGAGAAAAAGAAAGAAGGATGGAACTGGGTGGTGGTGTAGAAAAATGGTGGAGGAATTTCTTTGACGACCAGACAAGTGAAGGAGGACGATGGAGACAAAGAAAGGTAGGGCACCAAGGAGATTGAGAATGTGGGATGAAATGGGTATCAACTTTCTCAGTTGGGCCTGGAACATAGTTGTTTACTATTCTTATGTAGTCCCAACCCATTCTACATTTAGCTTTTTATTAAAATTGTCACGTCCCAATTTCAAAATACGTAGGACTAAGAATACGTAACATGTCAGCTATACCCATTCGACCAGACTCTGGTCCGACTCGAATACGTATAAGCTGTATTAATTTAAACATCACTATGAAATAGAACTATATCTCAATCCACAAGAACACAAAATATCAAAAATGAGCTACATGTGCTAAAGTCGGCCGTCCAGTAACATACAAGCTTGAATAGACTCGAGAAAGAAATATGAGTCTAAAAAAAACTAGGCTATATTAGCAGATGGATCAACAATATGAATAAATAAACATAACTCTGGTAAAAATGATATAAGTACTTGGTACCAATGCCGGCATAACAAAGCAACACACATCAGCAACTCCAGGAAGGCTCCACAACGGTCTATGCTGCAAAACTGGCAATGGACCAGGTCCTCAGAGGGACGTAATAAGGTACATGAAACAACATGCCAAAGTATAACAGTATAATGCCACATACTCAAGGGTAATCTATTTTAACCATCTAAGTGTTATGCAAATGAGAGATTCCTCGTACTCAGACATGAGACTCTCAAGGTTCGATGTGTGGGAACCCCAAGCAGTCTAATAATAATAATATCACTAAGGGCTCTGTAACGGGAACCCTAAGCAGGCAAGTACAAGTATATCACTAAAAGCTCATGATCAGGGAACCTAAAGCAGTCACGTAAATAACACCAAAGCTCTGCTACAACTAAGGCAGGCACGTGTATATATATATATATATATATATATATATATATATATATCCGTCCAAAGTACAGTGTAAACTCTCTCCTCCCATATAGTCTCACGTATCATGTCATAAGCTGGTGAGATCAAGACCTCTAAATATCACAACGAGTCATAGTAATACATATATAACTATCACATATCTCGAGTCCTATACAATCCTATGCAAAGTCACCAAGAACATATCCAGAAAGTCTTTGTCATATGAATTAGTGTCAAGTGTCCTATGGTTTGACGTGCTGAGAATACAAGCACGTATCATGGGTTCATGGTATTAACACTCTAACAGACGATACTCGACTCCGCGGACGGATGTCGGCACCAGAATTTGATTCGCACACAAAGTATCGTATATCGGCCCTAGGGTAACCACATATACATCATAAATAACAAGTAAGCGTAATAACTAACTAAATACATAAGCAAGAAACTGTGATACATCATGGCAATATACACTTGCCTGTATCCTGAATGATGGCATATCGAAGTCCAAATAGCGAGCTCAACTCACCAACTACTCCCAAAAATGTGGAATTCACACGAACGTCTCCGGATGCTGCAACAAACATCACCAACATTTTCAAAATATAAGAAATAGCTATGATTGACTACTCATAAGTCTGATTTGGACACATGGACTAAAAATCGACAGTTTTGGGTCAAAATATGGTCCATCTGTGGCCCACTTCGCACCGAAAAAAATTCGGAGATAAAGTTCTCCAAATTTAAGCAAACATAGTATCTACGAGTCCAGAACGATGACACGACCTCAACGAAATGTTTAAAATTAGATTTCAATGAACCGGTCATTAAAACGCTCGTCAAGTAGGACCGTGGGGCTCGCGAAACGATATTTCGTCAACGTTCTCGGAATCGAACTAAACTTGGGTCATAGGACTAGCGTATTGTTGTGAATCCGATGGAGGAGGTTTCGTTGCGAAACGATAAGCACACACGAAGTAATTGCACAAATTCGAAAAAAGATCGATACGGTATTTTTTGGCGGATACGCGTTGATTCCGGCGTGCACACACCTCCGAATCAAGTTATGCGAATGCCCACACGTCCGAATTTACGATACGCGTCTTTTGGTGCAATCCACACGCGACAAAGTTGTCTCCTTTGGCTGGACATAGTCTATATCGGAGATTTTGGTGTTTTAAAAACATGGTTTTTCGTCAACTTCAACGCTGAATTATCAACGATATAAACCAAATTAAAATAAATTAATTGAAGGAATTAAAACTTGGTTATGTTGTCTAAATTATTGTTCAAGTATAATTTTAAAATATTAACTAGGTTGGAAGAAAACTTGACACGACACGAACATGGAAGGTTGGAACAATTTATGAACTATTTTGGAACAGATTTTTAGCCGACTTTGAGTCAATTTATCTCTAGTCTCGGTGCAGTATAAAACAATCCACTTGAAGGGACTTGCTGAGGGTTGGGCTGTGAATGTACCGGAGAAGACGGATCGAAAAACGGTTGCACGACGACGGAGAGATATCACAGGGAAGTCGGCGTCGTGGGCTGCCTGTTGTGCACGCGCAGCCGCGGATGCTCGCGCGGACGGTCATGCGGCTGCTGCGGAGGCCTCATCGCCGGTCGAGAGAAAGGGGAAGCGGGGTGTCAGGGAATAAGTCGGGTCGGGGGACTCACGGGTCTGAGGGAAACCCGCGGGTCGTGGGTTTTTTTGTTTTTTGTTTTTTATTTTTTATTTTTTGTTTTTGTTTTTCTTTATTATTATCATTTATTTTTCTTTTCTTTTATTTATTTCATTTGTTTTATTCTCTAATTATTATTATTATTATTTAATTCTTATTTCTTGTCGGTATACTTTTGGCATTAACCTAATTATATTATTTCAAAAAAAATATTAGAAAAAAGATAAAAAATTTGGGACGGAGGCTTACAATTTTTTTTGCCCTCAAGTTGCATTCTAGAGTTCCAACTACTAATGGTGCTCTTAGAACGCTAGTATAACAAATATTCAGAAATAAACATTCACCAAACATGCAATCTTTGAACTACAATTAAAACTAAGTCTTGACCAGTATGAAATGGATTATCCCCTTATTTCCTTTAATTAAGGTAACCGTTCGGTCAAGCCTAGATAAAATTTTAGATTATTTACAAAAACTCTCATATGTTTTATGTTTATTACACGAATCTTCTTTATTTTGAAAATAATTATACTAATCTCACTTATGTTTTATATTTATTATACGAATCTTTCGTATGTTTTATGTTTTATATAAATGTTTCTTCCACTAACCATCCTTAAAACATAAAGCATATGGGGAGGTCTGTGGAATTATTTTTAAAATAAGGAAGGTTTGTATAATAAATATAAAATACAGAGAATGTTAGTGTAAATAATTCTAATTTTGTTTTGACAGTTTGACCCCTCTCACCCATTTTGTGTAAAAGTAAGGTAGACTAAGGGACCTATGTGCAAACACTTAAAAGGCCTAGAGTCCAAACCAAAATACTAAAACCAAAACCAGAATTTGGGGTGGATATGAACAAACATAGATAACGGTCAATGTAAGCCCAAAATTCATAACCCCGGGAACAGTTCTTCTTCCTTCTCAAAAAAGTAATAAAAAAAAAAAAAAAAGAAAAAAAAAAAAAGAAAAAAAAAAAAGAAAGAACGAGGAAAGGAAGAGGGAAGAGGAAAAGGTTAGAGCGAAGGAAATGCGAACCAGAAGCAAATCCAACCGGGAGGACAAAAAACCGACCGGTACTAACCCTAACCCTAGCCATTCCCAATTCAAAAACCCTAACTCTTAACTTTTCTCAATAGATGCAAGCAACTCGAAGAAACATTCCAACTCCGGCGAAGGGTCGCGCCATGGAGAAAGTAGGTCACTTTATGCTCTTCTTCTAATTTTTTTTTTCTTCCATTTCTATGTTTTGATTCATTTCATGAAATGGTTGTTTTTTTGTGTGTGTTTTGGTAGGCTCTCTTGCCACCGTCTCGAAGGAAGGGGTTGATAAGCTTCTCAAACGGTCTCGGAAGGGTGGGAAAAGGAGGCTTCCTTCTGAAGAAAAGGTCGAATTCGCTTCCTGTGTGCAGAAAAGTTTGTTGCTTTTTTGTGTATTTGCTTGGTTTTGCGTCTACTAAGTTCCGCTTGGTCGAATTAGTGTAATTTGTACGGCGACAACAATGTATTTGAAGACTTTATTGGACACTTAATGACCCAGTTGGCGACCGGCTAGTATTTTGTAAGTTGTAAAATTAGTTTCTTTGGAGTTTTAGAAACTAGGGAAATCAGGGTCCCGAACTAAAAAAATGTTTGTTTGCTAGAAACTGGAATAAGGAAGTAGAGCAATATGTTGATATGTTAAAATTGAAATATCGTAGACGTTGATCATATTAATTAGTTTCAATCACTCACCCTCTACTTTCCATGAGTTTTTCCACCCTTTCGAGTGGAAAGGAAATGAGTCCATGCTGTACTTTTTTGCTGATCTACAGCTGGCTTCCGAGAAACAAAACAGACTGTGGACTTTCCATTAGTTCCTAGTTTCCGTCGTAGTTTTCAATTACCAAATGGGCTCTAATTTCGTGCTTTGGAGGGCATTATATGGAGCAATGATAAGGCTTATTGCATGCATCATGGTGGATGCAAGTTCAAGACACGAAAATAACCTCTCCACATATTTGGGGGAAAGGCTGCTACATCTTCACCCTCCCAGACTCTGCTTAAGCGGGAGCCTCATGGCACCCGTGCTTTGAATGCTTGCTTACTATTTATATTGGCAATTTCTTGCCCTAGGTTTATGTTTACATTATTTTCTTATAACTAACAAGGTACTTTTTCTTTTCTTTTCCAGAATGATGAATTGCCTAGAGAGAATGGTCAATGTACCGAAGTTCAAAGTCTGAATCTTGGTTCGAAGGGTGGTATTGGTAGGAATGCAGAAATAATCATGTCTAGCAAAGGGAGAGATGCTGCGGGAAGCTCTCATTGTGATGCAAATGAAATGGAATGGGAAGAGGGTACCATTTCCTTGCCAAAATTTATGGAGGGGCATTGCCATGAGCATGGAGATGAGGTGATTGTAGAGTTTACCGAGTCGACATCTTCTGCCCAGAAGAACCCTCCCCGGATTGTTTCTGCTGAAGCTAAGGTAATTGCAGGAAAACATGGATTGGCGTTATGATGTTGTGATTATAAAGTTGTTTTTTGGAAACAGAATCAGAATATTTGCAATCTGAACAAAATTGATTCTCTTTTTAACTCCTAGGAATTAGCGGAGGTTGTGCATAAAGTACATCTGCTCTGCCTTCTAGCCCGGGGCAGGTTAGTCGACAGTGCTTGCAATGATCCTCTAATTCAGGTGATTCCTGCAACATTTCATGTTGAGCCATGGCATATCAGTATTTTTTTTTTCATACTTTCTACTATTCTTGTTCTGATTCTGTGCCAAGTATCTTATAACACAGTTGTCTGAGGTTCTGATTTGCTGCCCATGGTAGTTATATCATATTGTATGTTTCATGAATGGTTCTAAACACACCTGCAGCACAGCTTAAAACTTTTAAGGGCATGTTTGGTAACAAGGAAGTGGATTTGGAAATCCAGAGATTCTGTATTTGGACAAAATTCAGATTTTGGATTTTGAAAAATCATGTTTGGTAAACTTGGGATTTGTCATCGGAATTAGACTTGATCCATATTCCTTGTTTGGCAAGAAGGTAATGAAGTCATGGAGAAACCTCCAATTCTCAAAATTTCATGTTTGGATTGACAAAGGATAAATGGGCTAGGATCACCACATTTATAAGTGGTAAGATTACCACATTTTCTTGATAACATATATTGTTAACATCTGATTGCCCTATTTAGGTCATGAATATTGTATTGTCGTCTTCGAATCATGTTGTGTTGTATCCATGTTCGTGTAACGGAAAAAATCTAACAACTTTATATGATCAATAAGAAGAAAAATTAGATATCTAGAACACAAGAACCTCTAGGAAACCAAACACTTCAGCAAAATACTGAAACTTTTAGAATAAGGGCATCAATGAACCATCATTCAAAATATAATACATAAAAAATGCAAAATTATGAAAATGCCAAAAACAAAGAAACATATATATTGAACCCCAAATATTTCTATAGGTAACAAATTAAAATCAAAAGTTGTCCAGTCCCCAACAAGTACATGATCAATTACTTGTTAACATAAAAATTACAAATACTGTGTCCTAAACATGGCAACATATGAGAAGAATTAAGGGCATCTAAACATAAATATTCATGAAACAGAACCAATGCATCAAGAATATAACAATAATCTCTATATTGTTAATCAATTAGAATGAATAAATAAATAATTCCATCAAATAAAAGCAAGAGAAAACAAGAGCCCACGAAACAAACTGCAGTAATCATACAAAAATCAACAATCATGTTCAGGCTTTCTGTTTTTGTCTGACCTTACGTCCAACAGATACAAGTTTTTGTTCCTTGATGGACATGCTTTATGTTCTATGACAATAATCATGGCCAAATGTTAAATTTTCAGAGCAGAAATCGAAGTTTAGATACTTGACCCTTTTTCTACATCTGTTCTTTTACGAAGGGCTGAATCAATTTCGTCGAAGGCAAGACTAGGGAAACAGCAAAACCCAACAATCTAAACATAATAACAATTATTCGAGGCTTATTGTTATATCTGAACATGGAGGTACAAGAAATGAATCAAGTATTGGATGTAAGATAGGAAATGCAACAAAAATCCCATCCATTGTTGTTGTCATATTTTTTAGAAGAGTGATGGCATGTTGACAATTAATTGTAGAGATGCTCTTGATCCTCTTTGTAGAATCACCAAAACTTAAGTTGAATTTCATTAGATTATGATGATTTCAGTAAACCATGTTCCCAACTAAGAATAAATACCCATACCCTTAATTCTGAACGTACATGAGGACTATCAATGCCAGACCAAACCCAATTTCAGAAACTAAAATCATCATGTACATTGTTAGATTTTCTTCTTCTTCTAGATATCTAATTTTTCTTATATTGGGTTTTAAAAGTTGTTAGATTTTTTCCGTTACAAAGACACGAATACGACACTATGATTTGAAGACAAACACCTTATTCATGACCTAAATATGACAATCATATGTTAGCAATATATGTTATCAAGAAAATGTGATAATCTTACCACTTTTAAATGTGGTGATCCTAGCCCGTTTATCCATTGTCATTCCAAACTTGGAATTTTAAGAATTGAAAGTTTCTCTATGACTTCATGGCCTTCTTACCAAACAAGAAATATGGATCAAGTCCAATTCCAATGACAAATACCAAGTTTACCAAACATGATTTTTTTTAATTCCAAAATCTAAATTGTCCAAAATACATAATCTGAATTTTCAGTTCCAAATCCATATCCACTTCCTTGTTACCAAACATGTCCTAAGAGAAGTTAAAATTCAGGAACTATGTAGAAGTGGAACTTTTGACCACACAACTTTATTAGTGTAATGATTGATGTTAAGCAGACTTGGATTATCATAATGTGCGATTTGATAGCGAATGCTACAAACTATCTCCTTTAAAAGAATTTTGTCTGCAAAATTCAAACCACCTACATACGATCACAATATCCTAGCAAACAAGCATAGCTAGCAAAGAAATATATCAAGCAAAATTTCATAATTCATATCGACAATAAGTCTCAATTTGAACTATTAATTGTTTGCCTTAATCATCAAATAAGTGAGAAAATCTCTCGCATATAGGTATCGCATTCCTATGTGGACTCTCTCGTCGAGTGATGCCTCCATGCTATACAAACCAAATAAATAGTTTGGTTCCTTAATGCTTTTTCTTGCCGGTTTAAGATCTCCATTGGTTTCGTTCGCTGTATTATTTTGTGTTTGTGTGAGTGCCCGCGTGTGACTATATCAAGGTTCAAAGTATCGGTATCGGACATTTTGTATAAGTATCGGTATCGACAATATCGGCGGTATCAGATCGGAGTATCGGATTTTTTGGTATCGACAATATCGGATGTATTAAATAATTATTAACAAATTAATAGCACTAAAAAATCCAACCAAAATTTTAATCTGTTTTTAATGACTACTGGCCCATTATCTATTAATCTTTTAATTACTTAACTTATTTTAATCAGCCTCAAGTTCTCGGCCCAACATCTTAACAGGCCCAATGGAGCCCAACCGGGTTTTCTATAATGACATGTTCAAAATTCAAATCACCCAAGCTCTTATCAGTCCATCCCATACATACTGACGTGTTAAATTTCTCGCCAGCCTGTACACTCTACCCAAAAATACAAAGTCCAATAAATTTATTCTCTTCTCTAGTCAAATTAAAGAAAGGAAGAGAAAAGAGAGGGAGGCAAGTAAAAAAAGAAAGAAGAGACAAGAGAAAGAGAGGAGAGAGGGAAACTCACCTCGATAAGCGTGCAGAAGAAATGCTGGACGGCGTTGGCGTTCCGGCTAGAGCGGCTGGGACGAAGTCAAGGGTGGCTCCACCAGAAGATCGAGACACTAGTGGTCGAGAGGCGGCTCATGTGGACGCCCATATCTGGGATCGGCGGCGTCAGAAACGTGCGGACGACGGAGAGGCGACTCGAAAGCATGGTAGCTGGTCGGTCGAGATCCGACACGGTCGGGGTTATGGCATCCCCGGGTGGATCTGGCGCGTGACTGAGCGCCGGACTGGAGGATGGCGCCGGGCTGGAGGATGGCAGAAGGAGGCGGTTCTGGTAATTTATATGTAATTTTCTTTTTTCTTCTTTCTTTTGTTGGATCTTTTGTTTTGTCGGAGATCTGCCCCTGGTTTTTGAAAATCATTTTTAAAATTTTCGATTTAGGGTCGATTTCGATTCGTATCGGTCCGTATCGGCTGGTATTGGTTACGTATCGGCGGCTGATACGGACCGATACAATAGTTTTTGACGGTGTCTCGGCCGATACCGATATTTTTAACGAGTATCGGATCGGACATTCCCAAATCCGATCTGATACGGCCGATACGTATCGGTATCGGCCGATACTTTGAACCTTGGTCTCTCTCTCTCTCTCTCCCTATATATATATATATAAATATATATATATATATATATATATATATATATATTTATATATAAGGTTCTCTTATATAGCCGACAACAATGTAAGGGTAAACATTATATGATATCTATGAATTAATTCTTGCATAATACACATTGGATTGTCCATGAGCACGACGTGTTACATTGGGTTGTCCCACGTGTTGAAGATACATATAAATGAGGTAGAGATACTTGTTTATAAATCATTAACAAATGATGTTGTAGATGTAAAGAGAATATAAGAGAATATTCGTTAATTTGTATTAGGGGTGGATATTATTAATGTTATTGATGAATATGTAACTCAAGTAGGATTACGTGAAAATATTAAAAAGGAATTTTGGGAGCATATTATTGTTTTGATTCAAGGAGTACGTAGGAGCAAAAAAAGATAGATATTAGATGAGACCTTGTAATAGCAAATGCTTGTTTTAGGAAGAGAGATGGATATTTAATTACTTTTAAATATTAGCCACGTAGATTTTTTTTTACTTAGAAAGTTGATAGACTAGCATGCAAGGATTATGCAGTTATGCCAAAAGAGAGTTTAACCACTCAGACAGTCATAGATATTAGTTGTAGGAAATAGAAGAGAGCAACTAAAATAGGCGAGATTAAGAACTATATGGTAGAACTTGAAAGGAGAGGACTTAATACTATTTAATGACGAAATGATAAAGAAAGGGAGATGGGAACATGAAAGAATATTCTAATATTATGTGTATAATATGTCAAATTGTATCAATTGAATAGAATGAGAGATTCTAGGAGTTTTGAAGGCAATGATTGAACTTCAAAAGAAAGTTGGTGGTGGAATCAAGATGTTCAAAAGGTAATTAAGGGAAAAATTTTTCTTAGAAAGATTATAAAAAATGTAGAAATAAAGAATACTTTGAGAGAAACTAGAAAAGAAGGATGACGAGAAAACAATTAGTAAAGCTAAATTAAGGATGATTGAGAGCTAGGCAATATTAAATAGGGAAGATGAGAAAACAATTAGTAAAGCTAAATTAAGGATGATTGAGAGCTAAGGCAATATTAAATATATTAAGAGTGAAGACCAAAAAGTATTAATAGGAGAAAATGATATTAAGGAGAGGTGAATGACTTATTTTGACTAGTTATTTAATGAGAGCAATCTAGAAAAGCTTAATTACGATCCATAGTAGATTCATGATATATTATATTACTATTATGGTAAAATTAGGTTTTTAAGTTAAACATGCTTTAAAGAAAAAAATAAACGGAAACTAGTATGACCTATTGATATTCATATTGACGTTTGGAAATGTTCCAGTGAAAAATGATTGATGTGACTTACTAATTTATTCAATCAAATCCTAAGGACTAGGAACTAGGAAGAAGCCCGATGAATGGATAATTATTGTAGTACCCAATATAAAAATAAGTTAGATATACAAAGTTGTAATAACTATAGAAGAATTAAGCTTATGAGTAATACCATGAAACTGTGTTAGAGAGTAATTGAGCAAATATTAAGAAAGTAAACTAGAATTTCAAAGAAACAATTTGGTTTATGCCGGGAAGATCAACTCAATCATTAAGAAGATAAATGGAAAAATTTAGAGAAGAAAAAAAGGACTCACATATGGTTTTTAGTGACATGGAGGTATGTAGTGAACTGGATAGCTGATGATAGAGATTTTGGGGAGATAATGTGGCACACTTTGGAGAAATACAATACGTTGGAAGCCTTATTTAGATTGTTAAGGTTATATATGATGCAGTTATGATGAGGTGCAAATCATTGAAGGAGAGAGAAAATCATTTCCTTTTACTGTTGGGCTTACGCTAGGATCGACATTAAGACCTTACCTGCTTGCACTACTTGTAAAAATTAGTAGACATATCTTGGAGGAGGTTATATTGTGCTGATCGATGGGTGTAGAGAACGATCGGTGAGCGTAGAGAACGGTTAAATGTTAAAATAAAAGTATGCAGATAAACTTTAGAATTTAAGGGTTTACAATTATTTGGATGAAAATAGAATATATAAAGTAATTTTAATTAGAAGTCAAAGAGAAATGAGGGTGAAGTACTGTAATCCCCCTGATTTTCAAGAGAATTTTAATTTGGATTTTTACAATTTATCTGGAATTTTCTGGAATTATCTTGGATTTCTCTGTAATTTAAATCAGGTGTTTTAATTATTAAAGGATTTTTAAATGATAATAAATCATATTAAAATATTATGAAAATAATATTTTATGGTGTAAAATAGAAAACCAGACATAGGGTAATTTTTCGGAAATTTATTGGACCCCGGATGGATTTTTAAAGCCCTAAATACTAATTAATTAATTAAACTAATTAAACCAGATTTATTAATTAAACCTAAATTTCTTATCGGGTCGGATCCGGGTCCAACCCAGACCCGACCCGTTAACCCGAACCCGACCCGCATAATTTAATCGGATCGGGCCGGATCCACCTGACCCGACCCGACCCATTACCACCCGATAACCCGTTAACCAAATCCCTCCCAACCCGACGACCCTGGCGATTCTTCTCCGGCGAACGGCCGCGCCGTTTCGGCTTCCAGAACCCGCCGCCGCCGCCCGTTCGCTGCCCAGCTCCTCCGCTTCCTCTCCCTCACCGGATCCCGACCCCTCACCTCCGCCGGCCGCAACCGTTGCCGTTCTCTCTCCCTAGCTCCCTATTTAAACCCACACCTCCGTCCGCCCTCTCCTCCGACCCCGGCGACCCGTTTTCACCCGCCGACTACCTCGCCGCCACGCCACCTCGCTGCTGCCACTGCCTCCCGCCTAGCTCCGCCACAGCCCAGCCCCTGAACCCTATCCGAGGACACAGACACGGACACAGGAAGACTCGGCCGGACACAGGTACCAGAAGCCCTAACCCTAGATCAGTACTCGGACACAGTGAATCGCGTGTCAGACACGATTTGAACTCGGTTCTTCGGACCACTTCAGGTATTCATAACTTTTTGCTCGTAGCTCGGAATTCGATTCCGTAAATTGTATCGCGAAGCCTGTATGATCCTCTCGGTGCCCGGACAAACCGCTCGGGGCATCGCGTCCTGTGGTGATCGCACACCGCGATCCAAAAACAGGAAAAACTTAGCCCTGTTTCACCCCGGTATCGAGTACGCCCCGCCAAACGGGACGACTTGGTCACGTGCGGTCTTTACCGATACGTGCGCGTCGTTGATACGGACGTGCGGGATTTCGCAGAAGCTGATTCGGATGTGCGTGCACACCGGAATCAGTGCGTATCCGCGGACATCGCCCCGTATCCGACCCTTCTGATTCTTGCTGTAACTTAGTGTACACACGTCGGATCGAGACGAAACTTGCACCATCGGACTCGTAGCAATACGACGGTCCTGTGAGCCAAGTTTGGTTCGATTCTGAGAACGTTGACAAAATCGTGTGTCGTGGGCCCCACAGGTTCCACCCGACAGGCGATTTTGAGAACGGCTCATCGGAATCCAATTCCGGAAGTTCCGTTGGGTTCGTATCATCGTTCCTGACCTGTTGACACTAAGTTGGACTGTTTTTGAGACCTTTGACCCTGGCGCGTTTTTGGTACAAAGCGGTCCACATTTGGACCCCGCCTTGACCCGAAAATGACGTTTTTGTCCTTGTCTCCAAATTAGACTCAAGGACAGGCGTTCCTAGCTGATTGATATGTTCTGGACCTGATGGTGATGTCTATTTCAGCAACCGGAGTACTGCTTGGAAATCCAGCTGAAGCCAGAGCAACATTTGGAGCCGAAAATCCAGGCAAGTGTACCTTGCCATAAAATGCAGTTTATTGATTCATTTTGGTTCTCTTGCTTTAATTTCTGTGACTGTGGTACTTGCCCTATCAAGTAAATTAAACCCAGGACACCTGACACAAAGCATGATACATAATCTTCCTGATTATTCAAGGGGGTTTGTATAAGATATAATTTCATGACTTAAGTTTATTTCCTTAGAACATGACTGACTGCATTAGTTTTAATCTTGCGTAACATGAACATTGAGATCTGTGACGTGAGATTCATTGGGTGGGGAGAGTATTACCATATCAAGGCTGAATAAATATTATATATTGTTATCTGGAAGTGTCCTAGTCTCTGACACAGAGCTTTGGCACCTGTACTGGCCCTTCGAGAAAACACTGCTATGGTTTCTTGTCACTGATCCTGTAGTAGTCTCAGCCTGAGTATGAATAATAACTCTCACTTGCATGATCACTTAGCTGGTTTTATTATTTACCCGGATTTGTTTGATAGTAACATCGGCATGCCACTGTCTTAGACTTATTAATTTATTGTGCTTCTCTTGTGTTTAACATATTGGTTGACTTACATGTTCATTCCCTGTATTTTGGCTCGTATTCTTTTGTACCTTGTTACGTCCCTCTGAGGACCTGGTTTTGTTCTCCAGTTATAGCAGACGAGATCTACCCTGAGGTGTACGGAACAGGGGCACTACTCGGAGCAGTAGGTGATCGCTGAGGACTTCTCCTGAACATTTGCTTCGCCCTGCTCAGTATTATGGCATATAGACTTTAATTCCTGTTAATTTAAACTCTTTATTTCCTGTCTTTGAGAACTTGTGTAAACAGACTTAATATTGGATTGTTCTCCGATTTTATTTACTTTGACTGTTGTTGTTTAATATTTCTTTTGGATGTTATTGCTATCTTATATCTGTGGATGAGAATAGTAAAATCCTGACTGATGTAATACAGCTTAAGTATGCCCGATGGATCCATTAAATTGGGTTTGTCCATCGGTGCATGCTGCTGGCCATTATCACGCGTCCAGTCCCTCGGTATTTTGGGATTGGGGCGTGACATGGTTTTTGTGGTGGCCCATGCAGGTCAACGACTAAATTGTTCGGTTTCAACTTAGGGACCGAACAGGCCTGCAATAAGAATAGGATCAGTTTTTAGGATCTCATCCACTTCCTTGCAAACGTTTTTGATATCTATATCATATTCAAACTAATTTTGATTTGCATCTTGCCTTGACTCCTGTACGCCTTTTATAGTTTATTGTTGATGCAGAGTAATGGATTCACGAGAAAATGACGAAACTCCAGCAAGAACACCAGTAGGTGCTGAAGTCACTTACGGAGAAGATGAAGTGACGCTACTAAGTGGAGATCCCTCTACTCACCGAAGCAGACAAGCAGATCCGCAATCTTCTAGATTTCGGCGTGATGATATTCCACCTCCGCCCCAGTTTCCTCCACAAATGCCTGTCTTTCCACCTGGCCAAGCAATGGACGGACAGCAGATGTTCCAGATGTTCTTCGCAATGATGCAAGCTCAGCAACAAGTTCAAACCGAAGCCCAACGTCGTGAGGCTGAGTACTTGAGGAACAGTCTAGTAAATGCACTGGAGCAGGCCAACCTACCAGCTAGACGACAACCGACGGGCTCTATCACAGACTTCCGCCAACTGAAGTCTCGTACATTCTCTAGCAAGGAGGGACCAACAGAAGTGCATGAATGGCTCACCAACATTCGGCATCAATTAGAAGCAGCTGAGCTTCCACAAGAACGTTGGATGACCGCCGTCAGAATGCAATTGACGGACAATGCTCATCACTGGTGGCTATCCGAAGAGACCAGGCTCGGACCAGACCGAGTTACTTGGGAAGAGTTCTCCAGACTCTTTCAAGAAATGTACATTCCGGCCATCGCTCGATCAGAACTGAGGGACAAGTTCAACCGCCTCACTCAGGATGATATGACGGTGGAAGAGTACAACGCCGAGTTCATTCGTCTGAGTCGCTTCGCTCCTACCTTGATCCCGACAGAAGTAGAGAAGGCTGAGAAGTTTTTCGACGGACTCAACATCGAACTACAGAAACTGATTGGATCTGTCGCACCAACTTCGTACACGGACGTCCTTGCTGCAGCTAGACGCATGGAGCGCGTCACCAGGAGAGAAACCAGTCTGAAGAGGCCTTCCACATCAGTACCAGCCAGAGCAAACAACGGAGAAGCTGCCAAGAAACCTCATCTGCAACAAGCACCACAGGGACCTGCATCCAAAATCCTGACTCTTCCTACTTGTTACTACTGCGGCAAGATAGGCCATGTTGAGAAGGAATGTAGACGTAAGCACGGACTGTGCTTAAGTTGCGGATCCCGACAGCATGCAGTGAAGGACTGCCCTGATCGTAGGGAAGCACCAAGGGCAAACCAACAAGCTCTACCAGCACCAGGGGGACATCAACCAAGGCCACCCATGGCACATCAAGCAACACCCTACCAGCAAGCCCAGCAACATCAGAGAGCACCACCTCAAGGACGCGGCCAAGTTTTCGCGATGACTGTGGGAGACATGCAGAACCGTGGCGTAGCTAATGCGAGTAAGTCTTTATAGTTGTTTCGTTTCTAGCATTTCTGTAGTTCGTGCCTGCTGGTTCGTGACCCCAGACTTTAATCTGATAACCTTAACCTGATAATTTTTAACAACTGATAATCTAGTTTTGAACTTGATAATAACCTAGACTGTTTTATAAATATTAACCTGATAAGTTTTGACAAGATAACCTGGTTTTATAAAAACAGTAATTTTCTAGATTTCCCACATTTGGGAAATTGCATAAATTCTACTTAGGGAAATGATTATTCCTATGTGTTCAAGCCCTAAACCTTGATTTTCATTATTTTGATTCAAATAAAATTTTGCAACCGTGTCATCTCTGTTGACCGGTTAATCTTTGATTGCGAGGACGCAATCCTCTTAAGGGGGGTATATTGTAATCCCCCTGATTTTCAAGAGAATTTTAATTTGGATTTTTACAATTTATCTGGAATTTTCTGGAATTATCTTGGATTTCTCTGTAATTTAAATCAGGTGTTTTAATTATTAAAGGATTTTTAAATGATAATAAATCATATTAAAATATTATGAAAATAATATTTTATGGTGTAAAATAGAAAACCAGACATAGGATAATTTTTCGGGAATTTATTGGACCCCGGATGGATTTTTCAAGCCCTAAATACTAATTAATTAATTAAACTAATTAAACCAGATTTATTAATTAAACCTAAATTCCTTATCGGGTCGGATCCGGGTCCAACCCAGACCCGACCCGTTAACCCGAACCCGACCCGCATAATTTAATCGGATCGGGCCGGATCCACCTGACCCGACCCGACCCATTACCACCCGATAACCCGTTAACCAAATCCCTCCAAACCCGACGACCCTGGCGATTCTTCTCCGGCGAACGGCCGCGCCGTTCCGGCTTCCAGAACCCGCCGCCGCCGCCCGTTCGCTGCCCAGCTCCTCCGCTTCCTCTCCCTCACCGGATCCCGACCCCTCACCTCCGCCGGCCGCAACCGTCGCCGTTCTCTCTCCCTAGCTCCCTATTTAAACCCACACCTCCGTCCGCCCTCTCCTCCGACCCCGGCGACCCGTTTCCACCCGCCGACTACCTCGTCGCCACGCCACCTCGCCGCTGCCACTGCCTCCCGCCTAGCTCCGCCACAGCCCAGCCCCTGAACCCTATCCGAGGACACAGACACGGACACAGGAAGACTCGGCCGGACACAGGAACCAGAAGCCCTAACCCTAGATCAGTACTCGGACACAGTGAATCGCGTGTCAGACACGATTTGAACTCGGTTCTTCGGACCACTTCAGGTATTCATAACTTTTTGCTCGTAGCTCGGAATTCGATTCCGTAAATTGTATCGCGAAGCCTGTATGACCCTCTCGGTGCCCGGACAAACCGCTCGGGGCATCGCGTCCTGTGGTGATCGCACACCGCGATCCAAAAACAGGAAAAACTTAGCCCTGTTTCACCCCGGTATCGAGTACGCCCCGCCAAACGGGACGACTTGGTCACGTGCGGTCTTTACCGATACGTGCGCGTCGTTGATACGGACGTGCGGGATTTTGCAGAAGCTGATTCGGGTGTGCGTGCACACCGGAATCAGTGCGTATCCGCGGACATCGCCCCGTATCCGACCCTTCTGATTCTTGCTGTAACTTAGTGTACACACGTCGGATCGAGACGAAACTTGCACCATCGGACTCGTAGCAATACGACGGTCCTGTGAGCCAAGTTTGGTTCGATTCTGAGAACGTTGACAAAATCGTGTGTCGTGGGCCCCACAGGTTCCACCCGACAGGCGATTTTGAGAACGGCTCATCGGAATCCAATTCCGGAAGTTCCGTTGGGTTCGTATCATCGTTCCTGACCTGTTGACACTAAGTTGGACTGTTTTTGAGACCTTTGACCCTGGCGCGTTTTCGGTACAAAGCGGCCCACATTTGGACCCCGTCTTGACCCGAAAATGACGTTTTTGCCCTTGTCTCCAAATTGGACTCAAGGACAGGCGTTCCTAGCTGATTGATATGTTCTGGACCTGATGGTGATGTCTATTTCAGCAACCGGAGTACTGCTTGGAAATCCAGCTGAAGCCAGAGCAACATTTGGAGCCGAAAATTCAGGCAAGTGTACCTTGCCATAAAATGCAGTTTATTGATTCATTTTGATTCTCTTGCTTTAATTTCTGTGACTGTGGTACTTGCCCTATCAAGTAAATTAAACCCAGGACACCTGACACAAAGCATGATACATAATCTTCCTGATTATTCAAGGGGGTTTGTATAAGATATAATTTCATGACTTAAGTTTATTTCCTTAGAACATGACTGACTGCATTAGTTTTAATCTTGCGTAACATGAACATTGAGATCTGTGACGTGAGATTCATTGGGTGGGGAGAGTATTACCATATCAAGGCTGAATAAATATTATATATTGTTATCTGGAAGTGTCCTAGTCTCTGACACAGAGCTTTGGCACCTGTACTGGCCCTTCGAGAAAATACTGCTATGGTTTCTTGTCACTGATCCTGTAGTAGTCTCAGCCTGAGTATGAATAATAACTCTCACTTGCATGATCACTTAGCTGGTTTTATTATTTACCCGGATTTGTTTGATAGTAACATCGGCATGCCACTGTCTTAGACTTATTAATTTATTGTGCTTCTCTTGTGTTTAACATATTGGTTGACTTACATGTTCATTCCCTGTATTTTGGTTCGTATTCTTTTGTACCTTGTTACGTCCCTCTGAGGACCTGGTTTTGTTCTCCAGTTATAGCAGACGAGATCTACCCTGAGGTGTACGGAACAGGGGCACTACTCGGAGCAGTACCTGAACCTGAGGACGAGGTGATCGCTGAGGACTTCTCCTGAACATTTGCTTCGCCCTGCTCAGTATTATGGCATATAGACTTTAATTCCTGTTAATTTAAACTCTTTATTTCCTGTCTTTGAGAACTTGTGTAAACAGACTTAATATTGGATTGTTCTCCGATTTTATTTACTTTGACTGTTGTTGTTTAATATTTCTTTTGGATGTTATTGCTATCTTATATCTGTGGATGAGAATAGTAAAACCCTGACTGATGTAATACAGCTTAAGTATGCCCGATGGATCCATTAAATTGGGTTTGTCCATCGGTGCATGCTGCTGGCCATTATCACGCGTCCAGTCCCTCGGTATTTTGGGATTGGGGCGTGACAAGTACATATCTCTAAATAAGAGATACCTAGTGGTGAAGTTTTCGGTGTTTATGATCAATTATTCATTATGTGTAGAGATTAAGAAGGTTTTCATGCACATAATTAAAATAGGGTAATTGAAATGGAGGAGTGTTTTTCGAGTACATTGTTATCGCAAGATATCTTAGAAGTTGAAAGAAAAATTCAATAAGAATGCTATAAGACAACCTATGTTTTTTTGGTTTCAAGTTGGGCAATTAAGAAACATGTGCATAAAATTAGAATAGACGAAATAAAAATGCTAAGATTGATGAGTGACAAGACATTAAAATATAGGATAAGAAGTAAGTTTATTCGTAGGAAATCAACGGTTGCACCAATTTAGGATTAGATAAAAATTTGTTTTAGGTGGTTTGTACATACACATTACAAACCAATAGATGTTTCGGTAAGGAAAGACAAGATAGTAGCTAAAGGTTTGGCTAAGACCAGATAGGCCTTAAAGATCATGGATGGATTGAAGTTTTAAAGAAGGATATTTTTTTGTTTCCCTTATGAAGGGCATGGCCCTTAATAGAGCTAAATGGTGGTTGTTATATATATATATATATATATATATATATATATATATATATATATATATAGTAATAGGGTTTTATATAATATATGAAATTAGGATTTGGGTCTCCAAAGTGTCCGGCTTTAGAATATGGGTCTTAAAATTACTGTTCATAAGCCTACGTGAACAATAATTTTAAGACCAAAACCCTAACACAGGACACTTTGGAGACCAAAACCCTAATTTCATATATTATATGAGACCCTAGTACTAAATACTGGCTTAACAACGTATATTACATATATCACCTGACTATGTTTGGGTTTGGCTCTCTGTACGCAGATTTTCGATTTTGCGTCTAATGCACCTTATTGATCCACCGCTCAGGCCGATCTCTATCACACAATTTACTCGGGCTAACCGTTGGTACTACGATCCTCTTGTCTGGGTAGACTTCTCCAGATCCGACTCTCAATCAATCGCTACATAAATATTCATTCTCCTTTAATATTTAAGAAGATATTACGTCCGGGAGATTCGAACCACAAACATGATTTTCGGACCTTATGTTTTCAAGACTTGCCCACTTGGGTCAATGCTTGGTGGGACGCGCGCGCGCTATATATATATAATAGGTGGAAGTTTTTTGTTCAAAAAGTGCCCTTACCTATGTTAACTAATTAAAGTTGTAAGGAGGTTCTTGTTTGCTCTTCCCAAGTATATATATATATATATATATATATATATATAGTCCAAGCCTCTATAGCCTAGTGGTTAGGGGAGGGGACATCCGCCAAGGCCGTCCGGGTTCGAGCCTTGTCACCGTAAGGACGTGTAGGGGTGTGTGTAATATATATATATATATATATATATATATATATCTATATATAATTTTTAAAAATTTAAACTGTTGACATCCTTTGAAAATCACGAGCCATCAAGGAAAGCTGCTAGGCCTTTCAAAGTATAATTTTATTAGTGTGATTATTTGATGTCCAGCACACTTAGGATTACCATAATGTGCTGTCTTTTTCCTGTTCTTTCTTTGCCTCCACACACCCCCCCCCCCCCCCCCCCCCCCCCCCCGTCTTTTAAGATAAATCCATTAAGCCTAGATGGAACGGTCGTCCAGTTGTTAAGCGAGGACGCATAAGGCTCTCAGTGATATGCTTCATTGCGGTCGAAAGTGTTCTTGAGAATGTGTCATATACAGAAAATAATACGAAGAGATACTACTTATTTATGATTCCTTAGCCACTGGTCTACAGTAACATATGCATTGATGTGATGAGATGTTGGTTCTTAGATCTATATATAGTTTAAATCTTATTAGATTTAACTCATCTTTCATGAGATTGAAAATGTTGAAAATGTTAAAGCCGACTATATTCTCCGTAATCTGATCTTACATTCCACGTGAAAAGACCAAACCAGTTTCTTTTGGATTCGTGAGTAGTATTGAAATCTAGCTTTTCTGATTGTTATTCCAATTCACACTCAGATTTCTATGTTACTAGGCACATAAAGTTCAACCAAAGAGACGTATTGTGTCAGATACACGGAACTTGGATATTCTGATAGTTCAATGGATGGTTCAGTCTTCAGATGCCAATTTCTATGTAACCTATAACAAAAGAACATCAACATAAAACAACAACAACACAATCAACAAGCAGAATTGTATGTACTACTAATTGCCATATCTGAAATGTGTTGGAGAAGTATCCACTATTTGTAGGTTTTCAAGTCATTGTTACTTAAAAGGAGTAATAAGAAAAAAGTGATCAAGTAGTGGGGTCCATAATTCATTATTATTAGGGTTATTTACACTAACTACCCCTATGTTTTTGGTTTATAACAACGGGGTACCCCTTCTTTTAAACAAATTACACTGACCACCCCTCCCTTTAGATTTTTTTTTTAAAATAGGGGTAGTTAGTGTTATAACTTCTTATTTTTATCTTAAAGTAAGGGTACCCCGTGTAATAAACCAAAAAAGCAGGGATAGTCAGTGTAGCTGTTTTAAAAGCAGGGGTACCCCGTGTTATAAACCAAAAATATATGGGTAGTTAGTGTAAATAGCCCTTATTATTGTTGTTGTTGTTGGTAAATGAGTATGATATTTGTTAATTTTTCTGGTACATTCGGATGAAATTCTAGCAATGGAAATTCATGATGGGTAGGATCTTCTCTGTTCATCTTATCAAATGAAGTTTAGAACATCAAAGAGTTGGTGTGAAGTTCGTTGCCTGCTTTTCAATTTAGTGCTTTGGAAGTTTGTTGCTTCATTTCAAGGTTCCCAATATGAACTGGTTTTATAGCAAGCTACTTGCTATGTTCACATCAGGTCTATGCCTTCCAATCATCCAAATGCTTTGCTTTGCCTTTTGTAATACTAATCAACGAGAACAATTGTATGTCATACTTATTGCCATATCCAAAATCTGTTGGAGAAGTATCCAATATTGTAGGTTTTCAAGTCATTGTCATTTAAAAGGAGTAATATCAAACAAGTGATTAAAAGGGGGGGGGGGGGGGGGGGGGGCATTAAGGGATACATTTATTATTATCGTTATCAAGATTTTCCTTCTTTCTTGGCAAATGAATCAGATATTCATTAAGATTTCTGGTAGCTTGGGTTGAAGTTCTTGCAATGCAAATTCATGATTGATAGGATCTTCTCTGTTCATGTTACCAATGAAGTTTAGAGCGTCAAAGAGTTAGTGCTTTGGAAGTTTGTTGCCTGCATTTCAAGGTTTCCAATATGAACTGGTTTTGTAGCTAGCTACTTGCTATGTTCACTTCAGGTCTATGCCTTGCAATCATCCACATACCTTTCTCTTTTGTAGAGTCAGGCTAGACATGACCAACTGTCTTGATTTGTAATTCCATTACTTTTGTGTGCTTCTTGTTCAAAATTATTTCATGCATACTTATTTCAATTCTTATTATTCCTTTTTATTTTTCATAATATCGAAAAATGACTTCGAGATAGTGACAAGATCCAGATTTATGCCAGGCTTCATTACTTTCACTTCTGCCATCTAACTTGTCGAAGATAATGGAGATTTCAAGACTTGAAGCTAATATGCTATGCTCGCTTGTAAAATGGGTATAGTATGCTGTGTAAATATTTCCTATTTCTCAGTAAAATTGAAGCTCCATTACTGTACAACAGTTAATATGTTAGAAGGTAGTTTACACTTTGATGTTTTACCAACTGTCATTCTTCTATCTGCAGTTCCGTAATAATTTTCATGTTCGAAGCGAAAGCATTCATAAGGGATCGGTACTCTCAAATCTCTCCTTTGCTCTTGAAACTCGTGAAGGGACTTCTGAAGAGGTTTGTTATTACACCCGATCTTCGAAGAGCACTATTAGACAACATCAAATGACAACTCATGGTATAGGGCGGCTAGGGCAAGGACAACTGAGGGTGGCGTCTATTTTTCCCCCCATCATTTTCTTTTTTGAGAGTGGATGGCTATTAGGTTATGAGCTATGGGTCATGGATATTAGGTTAGGGCTTAGTGGTGGTTAGGATTTGAGAGTTTTCGAGAGGGTGGCAGCTAGTTATCTTTTGGAGAGGGGTAGTTGTGAAGGTTTTAGGATTTAGGAGAGGAAGAGCATATGTTGAGGATTAGGGTTGTGGTGGGATATTTTTTCACAATTATTTGATATAAAGTCAAATTATGCTTGATATGCAGTAATAAGAATGAACATTTTTCATTTTTTTATGTGTATACAGAACATAATTAAATTGAATTGGGACTTGAATGTTGAATCCATGTCTTGTAGGTTTTTTATCATGTCTTTTGTCATCCTATCTACCATGTCTAACTTATATACTAGCAACTGTAAATACATTTTACAGCTGAAAAGTATGTATGCACAATTTCCACATTAATTGCTTCAAAATTTTGATTGAGCTTCCATGTTTGCAAAGTTCCAATCTTGCTAATTTATGTAACACAAACATATGTTAGAGGTTTTTACAAGGTATTCATGTCTTTTGGTGTGTCCTTTG
This sequence comes from Iris macrosiphon, assembly GCA_036927795.1. Classification (NCBI taxonomy): domain Eukaryota; kingdom Viridiplantae; phylum Streptophyta; class Magnoliopsida; order Asparagales; family Iridaceae; genus Iris; species Iris macrosiphon. The sequence continues at coordinate 132,293,626 of JAYESA010000003.1, forward strand.
GTGATGGACACCAAATTTGTCACGTTCCATTCCCAAAATACGTAGGATCATGTATACGCGAGCATGCTAGTCGTATGTATATGGTAACTCCAATATATGGAAACCTCAACACATACGTACGCTGTATATGAATAACAATTCACAAGTAGTATATATAATTGTCACAAGTCACATGGCATAACTAAATCTCATCCACAATCGCAAGTCAATAAATAAACTAAATCAAATAGATCAAATGATCAAGTCTAAATAATCCAAATGATAGTCGGGTGGAGACAAATCCACTACCAACGACTATAGCAAACTAAAATGAGAGAGGGGGACAAAACTCCTATATAAAATAAAAGAGTACTAAAAGATCCACCACTAAAGATAATTAAAGATGCTCAGAAGGTACGACCTCCACGACAGAGGAATCTGGTCCCTGTTCGTACTCCTGCGGATAGTCTTGATCGTCTATACCTGGAAAGGGACCAGGTGTGGTGTCCCGTTTGTAACGCCCCGTTCGTCCCGTTCCCCCTATTCGGGGAGCGCGGCCAAGAAATACTTACGACCGTTCGATCGGGACAGATTGAATCAAGATCCTTTCCTCGTTATGGATTGGTTTCTTCGGAATCAGGTCCCATAATCAATGGATCGTGCCTCAAGGAAGGACTCGGCGGCAGAGTAGAGAGAGGCCTTTCCGTTGTGTTGGTTTTCCTTGCCCGTTTTCGATTGCCGCTTGGTTGCATACTTGTTGGTTTTAGGACTTGCGTTTTCATGAACGGTTTCGATGGACTTCATTGTTTTCGTTCTTAGGATTTCGCATTTCGTATCGAGCCTTGGAGACCGAAGCAGGAGGTATTGATCATCCGTTGGTGCGTGCAGGTGATCATGTAGACAACGCGCGAGCGGAGTCTTAGGGATCTCTACTTCTTCTTCCTATACAACCAACGTGTGAGTGGCTCTATTTCGATAAGCACCTTCTTTCCAAAGGCTCCGTTCATAATAAAATTGACTCAGTTGGGCATTCAATCAAACGACACCACTTAAGTAATAAGTTGGATAACAAGATAAGATAAGAAGTAGGCTTGGAACACCAATTGCTTGTCATATAAAACCTTGCATAAATTCATTGATGCATGCATGGTCGTTGGATGTTTAATGGGTTGGTATTTATTGATAGTTCAAGTGCTCTTTTATAAGTTCAAGGTGTTCTTCTATAAACTGCTGCATGTTATTTTATATAACTGTTGGTTAATGGTGACAGTACAGTAAAGCAGTTTCGTTCATGATGTTCTTTAACATTGGCTAGTAAGTAAATCTATGATGTAGAGTTCATAGAAATGGTCATGGGAATTCTTGTGCACAAGGGATCCAGGTTCCTGCGAGCGGTTACCGGGGCACCGGGCCGTTTCGACCCGGGCGGAATCTACTTTCTTAGTCCTGGGAGCGGGGAATTGTAGCGGGGCTAGCTACCCGCGCTGCAAGCGTCGCCGCCAGCCCAGACTAAACCCATGATGGCTGGTAGACAACAAAGAAAGATGTTGTGTATATTTAAACTGTGCAGACTAACTATGTCTTCGTGACAGGGAAGGCCATGGTAAGTTGTACAGGTGGTTCAGACGGTACAGGTAAAGTCACCGAACGGTGGCATGTGAAGTTATGTTATTTTGTTCTTGCATACCTGCTAAATGAAATCTGATCTAGGCAAGAATAGAAAGTCACATAAACACATAAATGTTGCATGTTCATTTAAAACGCATCTAAAGAGCTTGGTAAAGTTGAGCAGCTAGCCTTCACCAGTACTTTTCGAAGTACTGACCCTCGTTGTAGCAGGTTCCCCGGCGCAAGGCAACGCGGCGAGGAGCTGAAGCTCTCTCCGGACTTTTGGGATTCTTGGCGGGTCGTGGCCAAGACTTTTGGAGGCTCAAGCTAGAAGCCTTCCCCTCTCTCTCCGTTGCGGAAATAACGCTAAGGCGATGGTGCTTACCCGCACCCAAGGAGTTTTGTGTTTTGAAACTATGTAAAGGGACATAATGTATGGATCGGCTATCTCATTTTGCGTCAAAGTTTGTAAGCCCGTGGGGCATTTTATACTTTTGAGTCAAGCAATGTAACAAGATGTTCATTATAAATAAAAGAGAAACTTTTCTATGCCTCAACCTTGTGTTATCTTATTTGTCTACTCTGTTGCATTGATCTAAAGAATATCCTTATGCCTAAGGCCTGGTGCGCGCGCGCCCTACGCGTGCACGGCATCACGCCCCCTGGGACGATTATCGGTTAGCCGAGATCGGGGCGTGACATATTGGTATCAGAGCATGCTTCAGATCCTTTGACCTCACAAAGAAAGTTTCTAAAGAGGACCTTGTTCCTCCCGAGTAGACCCTTGAATTCGCTTGGCCAAAATGAGATGCGTTCCATACAATAAGTCTAAATATTTTTGAAAAGTGCGTGGAAATTATACGATTGCTTGGACGGGATTATGATGTGAGGGCTTTTGTCCCAACTCATAGAGGATGTTGTGAGAGGAGACTCGTGTTATAATCGGCAAGTTATATGTCTATAAGAAAACACCAAACGAGTAAAGTGCGAGATAAGAATATCGTTCAGACAGTGGTCTATGCACATAGCCTTTTGGCCAATTTGTGTTAAGTATCGTGCACCAAGACCCTTGGTGCTAGTCAGTTGCAGCGAGAATTGGGTATTGTTGGGATGAGAATAAAGTTGACTTGGAGGGAAATCGATAGAGACGTTATCGAATTGCCGCTGAGGCGAGTAACGGGAATCGTGTAGGGAATTTTCGAAAATAGTTGGACGGTTATTCATAACGATAAGTTATGATTTGAAGCATAGTCTGTATAGAGGACTATGAATACAGGTGTGTACGAGTCTAAGATCGCTAAGGCGATAAATAAGGACGGTGTTGGAGTTCTAAGGAACGAATTGGGCATACGACTGTAGGATGCGAACGCGAATCAGGAGTTATTAGGATGACTCAATTCCTGAGTAGTGTATGCGATAAGTCCCCTGTTCGATTATGCAATTTGTGGATGTAATGAGTTGTAAAGATTCAGGGAGTATGACTCGAACCCTGAGTGGTGTATTTGTTTGGCTTAGAAACGCTTGAACGAAGTCGTGGATTCGGAGAGTTAAGCGAGTCTAGCGACAAGCGACGAGATTGGGTAAAGCCTTAGTATAAATAAACAATGCCTAACAAGTAAACGAACTCGGAGAAAGCATGCAATATTTGGTTCGAACGAGTTACAATGAGTTGAATAAGGGATAAGGCTTACAACGAATAGAAATTCAGGGCAATTGGAAATCGATATCATGGTCGGAAAAACATAGAGGATTGTACGAGCGATTTGAGTTGAAACAAGTGAATTAGAAGCTTGAGTTGAGATTGAATAATCTGAGATGCGATCAGAGTGGTGCGATTGAAAACAATGGCGCGAACGAATGATAGCGTGCATGGAAAATTTGGATCTGAGTAGGATATCGCTCGATAGAATTCGGTTTGAGTACTAATGCGATGATTTCAAATTTTGGGAGATTTAGACCATAACAATGGTTGGAAAATAGTATGGATTGATGCAAGTTAGTAAAAATTATGATTTTGATGGATTGATGTTAAGCGGTAATAGATTTGGCTTGGAGTTTGGAAGAACGATCTTGAAATCAAGTTCAGAAAGATAACATTCGAAATCTGTCCCAGTGAGAACGATTATCCTGCGGGAGCGTCGACGTGGTGATTTCACGTACGGTAGGGATAAGCAAACTCAAGAGAACAGGTTCGGTGATTATTCCAAAACGAACTCGATGAATGGAACGTATCAATGGGATAGACTTGGGTTTGGGAATTGATCTTAGTTGTTTGAGGAATGCTAAGAGTAGACTAAGAAAATGAGTCTAAGGATTTTTCTTGGGGAGTTAGTCTAGAAACATGAAGTAAGAGATGTTGGACGTTTTCATGAACGGATACGTAGATCGTGCTGGACGACTTAGAGTTCATGATATACATCGATGGGTTATAATGGAATTGTGGCTTAGTGATACAAGCATAGAAAATGATGGATTGGTGAATCCTATTAAACGAGATGAAAGAGATAGTATGTGCGAATCGATAGGTTAACCCTGAAACGTGGGCGTATCATGGGTTCGGTTGAACGAGCGTGTGGTGTGATAGGGTGATCTGTGCTCGATGTTTAGAAATCTGAGTGAAACGAGCTTGGGTAGAATACCCGTGTAAAGGAACAATGGTTTGACCTTAGGGTGATTGGGGCGAGCGTTGTGCAACACGGTTGCGCGATGAGTCGCAAACTTGAGTTGTACCTATGACTGTGTGTGCTGGCCTAGGGACTAGGCAGACGACCCTATGCCTTGAGTTAAACTGGAGTGGCTGACTTCAGATTATCGTTCGGGAAGAATGATAGAACTGGGCAACAAGACTTAGGGTTAGAATTTGGAATTGGAAATATACACTAGCAACGTTCGCATTGAAACAAACGTAATGCAAGATAGGACTCGGGTGATAATTGATTTGGCTGGATAGGTTACGCGACGGTAAAGGATAAGACGATAGCTGGATCGAACAAGAGTTCGGTCATTCATATAGCAGGACGATCTGCGTTTCGAAGGATTTTCACGAGTAGCTTGTCAGACTTAGCTGTCACTGAGCTTGGTTGAAATACACATATTTGGGGGACGCCTTGAATATGGGTACGATCCAGACTTAGCGATATGCATAACTCGGATGCAGCTGCAAAGGAAAATGTTCGGATTCGCATGGATGAGTATGGCAACTGAAATGATTTAGCCCCAGCCTAAATTTTCATAGAGGAAAGATTGTATCGTTCCTCGTGCTACCGGGATAGTTCTGCGCTAAGGCGCAGTACGAGACTGAGTTTGGGGATGCAATAGTTGAACGAATAGATCATTCGGATAAAATGATTAAGCACTCGGACGAACGGAACGAGTAAAAACGAATAGAAAGTTAAGTTCGATTGAGCCAAAGGTGCGAAGGACTTGAGCGTACCCCAGGTGGGCAATTTAGCTCTGCGCTAAGGCGCAATATAGACTGAGTCAGAAAACGTAGGTGATTGGGTGCGAATTTATTTAGTGAGATTGGACGGTGACTCAGAGAGATTTGATGCAAGAACGAGATTGGAAAATTGTCGAGATTCGAGCTTTTGGGTTAGGCGTAACGACGGGTTTCGATAGGCAACGTCAAGTAATAGGCTCAATTGTGTTGGGTTCCTATGGTGATAACATAACTAGTTGGGCAAGTCCACCCAATTATGAGTCGTAAGTGCCCGTTGAGTTATAGAATACCATGTGCTTGGGTAATACAGCCCTGTGCTAGGTGCAGTAGATTTTGAGACGGACGTGCAACGATCGAGTTGAGTATAACTCGATAGCATTGAACGATAAAGTCGTTCGATGAGAATTGGCCAACATTGGCGTAACGCATGGTGAGAAAATAGAGGATTGTAGTATTGAGACAGTCCTTGAAGGATAAGACGAGATGTATAGGAAAGTTTAGAAGTTATGCGATAGCACGAGTTGCGCTCAGGAAGTCTCGAGGACGGAACTTGTTCTGAGTGGTATATGATGCAACAACCCGCTCCGCTCAACCCGGAGGGCCGATTCAAACGGCACAAGTGTAGCTATTCAACCGCCTTGCTCAGCGAGATGACTCGTTCGATGCAATGGCTTTCATGCTGGGATCCTTAATGGAGTCAGACTTAGGCTATCAGAAGCGTGTCCGGAGTCTAGCTCGACCGATGCGATACATCGCTAAGGTGGATGACCCGGGGTGAACCTGTCTCTACTTAGCTGCACACTAAGAAAATGAATGTTACGTGCTAGTTTACAGGCGATAACCTTTGCATGCTAATAAAAGAGATGAACGCACATAGCTAAGGGGGATGACCCCGCTTTATTATCGTATAGAACATGGAAATCTTACTTGCTAGTTGCGTAATCGACTTGGGTCAGTTCAATCTGCAAGCGGACTTGTCGTACGCGGCAGAGCCTGTCTAAATTTTGAATCGTAAAAAGAAGCAGTTGCGGAACCGAACGTCTCGCTAGTGCGCGTACTGTGGCGAAACCACTCGGTCGAGGAGTCGACCTGGGAACTTGAATCTGATATGAGGGGAAAGTTTTCCTCATTATTCCTTAGTGGTAGGATCTATTCTTAAGTTTCGGGACGAAACTTCCTATTAGATGGTTATTATGTAACGCCCCGTTCGTCCCGTTCCCCCTATTCGGGGAGCGCGGCCAAGAAATACTTACGACCGTTCGATCGGGACAGATTGAATCAAGATCCTTTCCTCGTTATGGATTGGTTTCTTCGGAATCAGGTCCCATAATCAATGGATCGTGCCTCAAGGAAGGACTCGGCGGCAGAGTAGAGAGAGGCCTTTCCGTTGTGTTGGTTTTCCTTGCCCGTTTTCGATTGCCGCTTGGTTGCATACTTGTTGGTTTTAGGACTTGCGTTTTCATGAACGGTTTCGATGGACTTCATTGTTTTCGTTCTTAGGATTTCGCATTTCGTATCGAGCCTTGGAGACCGAAACAGGAGGTATTGATCATCCGTTGGTGCGTGCAGGTGATCATGTAGACAACGCGCGAGCGGAGTCTTAGGGATCTCTACTTCTTCTTCCTATACAACCAACGTGTGAGTGGCTCTATTTCGATAAGCACCTTCTTTCCAAAGGCTCCGTTCATAATAAAATTGACTCAGTTGGGCATTCAATCAAACGACACCACTTAAGTAATAAGTTGGATAACAAGATAAGATAAGAAGTAGGCTTGGAACACCAATTGCTTGTCATATAAAACCTTGCATAAATTCATTGATGCATGCATGGTCGTTGGATGTTTAATGGGTTGGTATTTATTGATAGTTCAAGTGCTCTTTTATAAGTTCAAGGTGTTCTTCTATAAACTGCTGCATGTTATTTTATATAACTGTTGGTTAATGGTGACAGTACAGTAAAGCAGTTTCGTTCATGATGTTCTTTAACATTGGCTAGTAAGTAAATCTATGATGTAGAGTTCATAGAAATGGTCATGGGAATTCTTGTGCACAAGGGATCCAGGTTCCTGCGAGCGGTTACCGGGGCACCGGGCCGTTTCGACCCGGGCGGAATCTACTTTCTTAGTCCTGGGAGCGGGGAATTGTAGCGGGGCTAGCTACCCGCGCTGCAAGCGTCGCCGCCAGCCCAGACTAAACCCATGATGGCTGGTAGACAACAAAGAAAGATGTTGTGTATATTTAAACTGTGCAGACTAACTATGTCTTCGTGACAGGGAAGGCCATGGTAAGTTGTACAGGTGGTTCAGACGGTACAGGTAAAGTCACCGAACGGTGGCATGTGAAGTTATGCTATTTTGTTCTTGCATACCTGCTAAATGAAATCTGATCTAGGCAAGAATAGAAAGTCACATAAACACATAAATGTTGCATGTTCATTTAAAACGCATCTAAAGAGCTTGGTAAAGTTGAGCAGCTAGCCTTCACCAGTACTTTTCGAAGTACTGACCCTCGTTGTAGCAGGTTCCCCGGCGCAAGGCAACGCGGCGAGGAGCTGAAGCTCTCTCCGGACTTTTGGGATTCTTGGCGGGTCGTGGCCAAGACTTTTGGAGGCTCAAGCTAGAAGCCTTCCCCTCTCTCTCCGTTGCGGAAATAACGCTAAGGCGATGGTGCTTACCCGCACCCAAGGAGTTTTGTGTTTTGAAACTATGTAAAGGGACATAATGTATGGATCGGCTATCTCATTTTGCGTCAAAGTTTGTAAGCCCGTGGGGCATTTTATACTTTTGAGTCAAGCAATGTAACAAGATGTTCATTATAAATAAAAGAGAAACTTTTCTATGCCTCAACCTTGTGTTATCTTATTTGTCTACTCTGTTGCATTGATCTAAAGAATATCCTTATGCCTAAGGCCTGGTGCGCGCGCGCCCTACGCGTGCACGGCATCATGCCCCCTGGGACGATTATCGGTTAGCCGAGATCGGGGCGTGACACCGTTCCCCCTATTCGGAGAGCGTGGCTAAGAAATACTTTCGGTATCGTTCGATCGGGATAGATTGAATCAATTTTTTTTCCTCATTATGGATTGGCTTCTTCGGAATCGATTTCCATATTCAGTGGACCGTGTCCCAAGGACGGAATAAGCGGTAGAATCAAGAGGGACCTCTCCGTTGCAAATTGTCTTGCCTATTTTTCGCTGTCGCATTGTTGCTTTCGTGCTTTCGTACTTTTGAGTTGGTTTTCTAGTTGCGATTTCTTGAACGGTTTCGATGGATTTCATTGCTTTCATTTGTTGAAATGCGCTTTCGTTTTGAGCTTGGAAAAGAGAAGTTGAGGTATTGATCATCTGTTGTGGCAATGCAGGTGATCGTGCAGTAGGCGTCGCGCGAGCGGAGTCTTGAAGCACCTCTTTCCTTTCCTCCACCAACTTGTGAGTGGCTATACTTCGATTAGTTGATCCTTCTTCCAAGTCTTCACACCTAATAATCTTGCTCTCTTGATCGTTCCGATCAAACGATACCATAATAACTAAAATATGTCAAGATAAAATGGAATAGACTTGGATTACTTTATGCTTGTCAATCAATTTGTGAACGGTTACATTGTTGCATGCTATTTCGCTCATAATGTTCTTTCATCATGTTTCAATTCTAGTTAGAGCAATATTCTTCTATTATTGTATTATGTATAGAACACACTTGACTATGCAATAAACTATCAGGGAGACTATGCAAACAGATCATGCCATGTTATTTGTCTCGTGCTTGCGTTGCCTTGAATGCATCATTTGATAATTTAGTATTAGACACTGCTTGGTCACGGACAACTTGTGCATAAGGTTTTATGGTTCCTGCGGACGGTCGCTGGGGCACTGGCACCGATCCATCCGAACGGAACTTCACGAAAGTCTCATGTGCAGGACGGGATGACATGTAGTGCCTCATGTACTTTTCATTGCACGTCATCCTTGTCAATGACTATAACTCGTCCACTATGTCATCATGCCAGTGACCCCCTCGTATATTTAAGCTGTGCAAGCTAACACTCTCTTCGTGGCAGGGAAGGTCATGGTAAGTGTTGTGCAGGTAGTTCAGACGAGCAGGTAAAAGTCACTGAACGGTGACATGTTTATTTCAGTCAATTTTCATATCCATTGCTTGCTTGTAACTTGAACTAAGGCAAGATATAAAGACCACATAATAACTTGCTTGTAACTTGGGTTAGCTTGCCTTCACCATTTCGATGTACTGGCCCTCGTTGCAACATGTAGTCCGCGCCAAGGCGATCCTGCAAGAAGTTAAGGCGACTTCCCAATCCAGTCCACCTACCGGTGCGACCTGTTCGTACCCTTTGAAGTGTGTTTGAAGTTCCAGGAGCTCGTGCACATATCCTATGCAGCTCCATGGCAAGGCGATAGCTTTGCCTGAAGGTGTCTATAGCTTTTGAAGTTTAAGTAAAATGATGTAATGTATCGGACATCTATCTCATTTTGCACCCCCTTTTGTAAGCCCGTGCGACAACCTTTTGTATTTGTTCAAGAGTTTGTAAATGATGTTCAATATCAATAAAGAGAACTTTTTTTTGTTACAATTTGTGTTCAATTATCTGCGTACTTTGAATACGTTCTTGTTATATCAAATACCTTGGCCTTGTGCGTTGCGCAACCTAGGCATGCACGGCATCACGTCCGGGGGACGATTATCGATTCTACAAAATCGGGACGTGATACCAGGTCCTCAAAGAGACGTAACAAGATACATAGAAACAAGCTATATAAACTGCAGTAAGTAAATAAATATGCAAAGGGTGTTCTAACCATCTAATGTGCAATTTAGAAGACAACATTCGTGCATATGAGTGGGATTGTTGGCTTCTCATCACATCCTGTACATATACTGCAACACAGTCGTATGCTCTAAACATCCGTAACGTCCAACGACGTTAGAGGGTATCTGATTCTGATATAATAATCACCAAAGTTCCATCCGGATACTAAGGCCACCGATTTGGCTATCCCATAGGCACAATGATTGTCCTCCCCCTTATCCCCACAATGACCAAGTCATATCCATAACATGTCCAGTGTTGTAACTGTATGAGGCTCTAATACACTAGTTATAACAGTTACACTTCTAACCGTCACACATTTCTTACGTATCGATGATCAGTCGGTTACGTAGTCCGTGTCCCTAATAGAATGTCACAACTCGTGTCATGTGTGTGTCATGGTCCAAGGAGATATGAAAATATCCCACAAGTAGGAGGTAGTCCGCTAAAACTAAGTCAACATGCATAAATTAAATAAAAGCTATAAAAAATGACGAACACCGTCATTTGCACCCAAGTCAAGCTTAGACGCACATTTTATATAAAAATAAATAAGGAAAAATAAAATAAAATGATGAAATAAAAACAAATTGACAGTAAATATAGCAAGGTATTTTGCCTGGTGTCCGAGTAGAGTTTAGACAATGTCTTGGCAGTGAATATGTCAATTCAATAGTAGCACGAATAGAGGAAGATGTACGAACGTTTTCCGATGCTGAAATAAATATCACCAACGTTTTTAGAATAAGCGAGATAGTCAAAAAATACTACCCTTTAGTCCAATTTGGACACATGGGTAAAACGGTAATTTCGGGTCAAAGCGTGATCCACATATGGATGCACCGAAAAAGATGCCAAGATCAAAGGTCTCTAAATATGACAAATTATAGGTCAAACGAATTCTAAACGACGATACGAACTCAACGGTATGTCCAGTTTTGGATTCCGGTGAGCCAATCACAAAATCGCTCGCCAAGTCGAATCGTGAGATCCGCGAAAAGGTGATTCGTCGACTGACTCGGAATCGGACGAAACTCGGGTAACAGGACAAGTCAGATGTTGCGAGTCCAATGACGCAAGTTTCATTGCGATCCGATGAGTGTGCACAAACTAATTGAATAATTTGCAAAACATCGATACAGGAGACTTTCGATTGATACGGGTTGATTCCGGCGTGAACACGTTAAAATCAACTTTCGTGAAAGTCCACACGTCCGGATATACCATACGCGTCTTTCGGTGCAATTGGTATGCGACGAAGTGGTCCGGTTTGACGGGACGCACTCCGTATCGCAAGTTTTTAGTTTCTGAAAACGTAATTTTTTGTCAACTTTGGACATGTTTTATTCAACGTGTGCATCGAGTTAATTAAAACTAAAAAAAAAGTTTTGCTGTCCTATATGTTGTCAATAAACGCCTTCAGATAGATTCTAAAAATTGCGCATGATTTAGAAGAAAATTGTGCGCTAAGTGGTGTAGTTGGACTGTTTCTGTCGTGTCAGAAAATATGATTTTTTCGAGTTTTGGACTCGATTTTTCTTCTTGATTTCAACGAAATTATTTAATGCAAGTTACATACTCATAAACTAGGTTAAGTAGGCTTTATATAGGATCTAGAAAATTGGATTTTCGTTGTGTGCAAGAAGTTATGTGGACGTGAAGTTGGGTACCTGAGGGGGGATCACTGTCGCTCGCGCGCGGGTTACGTGCAGGCGAAGGTTCCGGCGGTGCGGCGGCGGCGTCCAGGTGGTCGGGGGGTGTCGGGGGTGGCCACTGGAGGAAAGGAGGAAGAGTTGGCGAAGGTTGTCGAATAAGAACGAGGCTTTGCGGCTAGGGTTTGGGTTTGAATTTGGAGACGGTGGAGAGATTCAACTCGGTTATATATATGTATATATATAGATGCAACCGGAAGTTGTATCCTGATATGATAAGGATTATGAGAGATTCTAGTGGATTAGATAGGGTTTAATTTGGAGATTGTTACAAAAATATGATCTCATCAATTTTGTTTCCGTTGCCAGCTCGGCTTTGCTGTGCAGGTTGGGTTCGTGGTTTGATGGGTTTTTTTTCTTTTTTTATATTTATTATTATTATTAGTAGTAGTAGTAGTAGTAGTAGTAGTAATTTCTTTTTATTTAATTTAAATTATATTTTTTTCGAAATACTATTAGGCTAGAATATCTCTATTAAAGTTTTCTCTATTTTTTATATATACAAAAGTTCCTATGCTTATTTATTCAAAAATTTCTATGTCTATTATTGTTTATTTTCACATGTAAACATATATACGCATATTTATATATAATTTTTTTATATTTCTTTAATAACACCTTTATAATTATAAAGCTATAATCATATATATATATATTACCTTGGGTATAAATACTAATTTAATAAAAAATGCTATCATTATTTATATTTTATTAAATAATTTTTTTTAAAATTTTTTGTGGGATTTTACATTCTACCCAGCTTTTAAGAATTTCGTCCTAGAAATTAAAGCTAAAGCACGATTCTAAAAATAAGAGAAGACAATATGGTAGGGAAGGGTCTCAAGTACGAATTATCGTACCCCAAACTTGGGAAGGGGAAAAACATAAATCATGCATTAAATTCTAAGGATTAGTTGGCACGAATAAGTTTTAGTACAAGGACTTGCACATGGAATCGAGGATACGATAGAGGAGTTGTGTAACCAGAAAGAACGAGGTGTTGATAGGAAGGAGAATACTACTACTGCTATTCGTGTCATCTATCAGTTTCGTGGATATGCCATCTAGTTAAAATATCAACCTATCCTTATATCTGCTAATCCACCCTATATATACAATTATATATCGATCTATACTCCTAAAATCCTGTGTCATAATGTGGATCGTGATTATGCAATGGTAATTATAACTACAAGGTCATACCTGCATTTATAGCCTCATGTGCCTGTGCTTTCTCATTTGTCATAATGAATGCTTGGCCTTGTCCTTGGTTTCCCAGCTGGTGTCTAGCCCTCTCAAGTTGAGCAGTATGAGGAGCCAAGGGTGGGCCTCGCTAGTATCTGTTAGGTGCGAGTATGCGAGGTACTTCTACTCATGGTGCTACTAGCCTCTGTGACTGCTGTTGTCCTATCCTCGGTACTGGTAAAGTTGGTCGTTGCTGTTGTCCTAAGGCACACTCTTGAGCCTAGTGCTGGTTGGACCCACAAATCATACATAACCTTAGCATGTGACGGCAATCTCGTTGCATATTTCCTATCTTGCCGCAGTAATGGAAAGTAGGCTTTTCTTGCCTCTGATATAGAACTGCCACTACTTGTTGCTGCTGCTGTGCTATATGGTGTCTAATTGGTCCTCCTTGTGTTGCTCTAGTCGGTGCAACTGCTGGAGTGGGGCGTCTCTGTATCTGCTGCGTCTCCTTCAAAAGGAGCTCCTGGCTTCTAGCTTCCTCTGCGTCTCCTTCAAAAGGAGCTCCTGGCTTCTAGCTTCCTCCAGAACTGCTGCATGGGATATCCTTGACTAAGCTTTAGTGAATTACCGAATGTCAGGAGATAAACCACGGTAGAATCTCTTGGTTCTCTCCAGCTCCGTGGGTATCAACATTTCGCCAAAATGACTCAGTCGGCTAAACTCTGCATCGTACTCGCTCACCGTCATGTTCCCTTGCTTGAGGTGAAGAAACTGCTCATAGAGGACATCACAAACATTGGCTGGGAAGAACCTCTCGTTGAAGAGTTCACAGAACTCCTCTCACGTTTGGTCGGTGCCATATTGCCTCTGTTCGGCCTTCCACCACTGGTGAGCGTTGTTTTCAAGTAGAAGGTCTACTGCTGTCATCCATAGGTCCTCTGGTAACTGCAACGCCTTCAGTAACTTCTCGGTGCTAATTAGCCACTCGGAGACTTCCAGCGGAGTCTCCGTACCTCTGAAGTGCTTCGGGTTCATATGAGTGAAACCCTTGACGCTGCCCTCATAAGGTCGTGGCGCTGTACAGGGGCTGGTGGTGGCGAAGGAAGCCGATTTATTGCAGCTATAAGAGCTTGTCTCAGCAACTCATTCTGCTGCCACTGAGCCTGCATCATGGCCTGCATGAACTGGGTTGAGGTAACATTCCCGTCAGGCTGAGGGAACTGCGGAGGTGGCACGAAGGGTATCTGCGAGGCGAACTGAGGCGAAAACTAGGGTGGCGGTGGTGGCATACTCCCGCCTTAGGGATTTGCATTCTGCTGTGCATGATGCCCTACCGGAGGTGCTGAAGTCTGATGGTCCTGTTGAACCGATGGTGGTGTCTGGCCTGCCTGTGACGATTGTCCCGGTTGGAGTGGTGTAGTCGGGACATCGTCGATGAAGGCAGAACTCCAGATTCCTCTTGAGTCGCTGAGTTGCCTGCAGTGATGACGAGGGTAGCAACACGTCCATTATTAAGATTCATCTTGCTGGGCACGAAGATAAGGACAACGTTAAAACAAGTTCAAGGTAGATACAAATCAAGCAGTCAAGGGGAGTACGAAATTGGAATCAAGGAAGATGATTAAATATAAGTAGATGAGATCCTATACTCTAATCCTATTTGCAGGCTTGTTCGGTACAGTAACGTAACCGAGATAATATATTCTCGACCTACATGAGCCACCACAAAATATGTCACATCCCTGTCCCAAAATACGTAGGACTAGGTATACGCGAGCATGCCAGCCGTATGTATATGGCTACTCCAATGTATGAAAACCATAACACATATGTACGCTGTATATGAATAACAATTCACAAGTGGTATATATAATTGTCACAAGTCACACGGCATAACTAAATCTCATCCACAGTCGCAAGTCAATAAATAAACTAAATCAAATAGATCAAATGATCAAGTCTAAATAATCCAAATGATAGTCGGGTGGAGACAAATCCACTGCCAACGACGATAGAAAACTAAAATGAGAGAGGAGGACGGAACTTCAATATAAAATAAAAGATAATAAAAAAGAGTACTAAAAGATCCACCACTAGAGATAATCAAAGATGCTCACTCGACAGAGGAATCATGTTCCGGTTCGTACTCCTGCGGATAGTCTTGATTGTCTATACCTGGAAAGGAACCAGGTTCTCAGAGGGACGTAACAAGATACATAGAAGCAAGCTATATAAACTGCAGAAAGTAAATAAATATGCAAGTGGTGTTCTAACCATCTAATGTGCAATTTAGAAGACAATATTCGTACGTATGAGTGAGATTGTTGGCTTCTCATCACATCCTGTACATATACTGCAACACAGTCGTATGCTCTAAACATCCGTAACGTCCAACGACGTCAGAGAGAATCTGATATAATAATCACCAAAGTTTTATCCGAATACTAAGGCCACCGATTTGGCTATCCCATACGCACAATGATTGTCCTTTCCCTTATCCCCACAATGACCAAGTCATATCCACAACATGTTCAGTATTGTAACTGTATGAGGCTCTAATACACTAGTCATAACAATTACACTTCTAATCGTCAAACGTTCCTTACGTATCGATGATCAGTCAGTTACTTAGTCCGTGTCCCTAATAGAATGTCACAACTCGTGTCATGTGTGTGTCATGGTCTAAGGAGAGATGAAAATATCCCACAAGTAGGAGGTAGTCTGCTAAAACTAAGTCAACATGCATAAATTAAAAAAAATCTACGAAAGACGACGAGCACTGTCGTTTGCACCCAAGTCAAGCTTAGAAACAGTTTATATGAAAATAAATAAGGAACAATAAAATAAAATGCTGAAATAAAAACAAACTGACAGTAAATATAACAAGGTGTCTTGCCTGGTGTCCGAGCAGAGTTTAGACAATGTCCTGACAGTGAATATGTCAAGTCAACAGTAGCACGAATAGAGGAAGATGTACAAACGTCTCCGGATGCTTAAATAAATATTACCAATGTTTCTAGAATAAGCGAAATAGTCAGAAAACACTATCCTTTCGTCCAATTTGGACGGATAAAACGATAATTTCGGATCAAAACGGAATCCACATTTGGACTACTTCGTACCGAAAAATGTGCCAAGGTTAAATGTCTCTAAATATGACAAATTATAGGTCAATCGAATTCTAAACGACGATACGAACTCAACGGTATGTCCAGTTTTGAATTCTGGTGAGCCGATCACAAAATCGCTCACCAAGTCGAATCGTGGGGCCCGCGAAAAAGTAATTTGTTGATTGACTCGGAATCGCACGAAACTCGGCTCACAGGACAAGTCAGATGTTGCGAGTCCAATGACGCAAGTTTCGTTGCGATTCGATGAGCGTGCACAAACTAATTGGGTAATTTGCAAAACGTCGATACGGAGGACTTTCGACCGACACGGGTTGATTTCAGCGTGCACACACGTCCAAATCAACTTCTGCGAAATTCTACATGTTCGGATATACCTTACGCGCCTTTCGGTGCAATTGGTACGCGACGAAGTGGTCCGGTTTGACGGGGCGCACTCCGTATCACAAGTTTTTAGTTTCTGAAAACGTGATTTTTAGCCAACTTTGGACATTTTATTCAACGTGTGCATCGAGTTGATTAAAACTAAAAGAAATGTTTTGTTGTCCTATATGTTGTCAATAAACGCCTTCAGATAGATTCTAAAAATTGCGCGTAGTTTAGAAGAAAACTGTGCGCTAAGTGGTATAGTTGGATTGTTTCTGTCGTGTCAGAAAATATGGTTTTTCCGAGTTTTGGACTTGATTTTTCTTCTTGATTTCAACGAAATTAATTACTGCAAGTTACATACTTATAAACTAGGTTAAGTAGGCTTGACATAGGATCTAGAAAAATGGATTTTCGTTGTGTGCAAGAAGTTATGTGGACATGAAGCTGGGTACCTGAGGGGGGGGGGGGTCGCTGTCGCATGCTGTGGTCAGGGTGCAGCGGCATTTCCTTCGGTGTGGCGGCGTCGTCCAGGTGGTCGGGGTGTCGGGGGTGGCCGCTGGAGGAAAGGAGGAAGAGTTGGCGAAGGTTCTTGAATAAGAACGAGGCTCTGCGGCTAGGGTTTGGGTTTGGGTTTGAATTTGGAGACGGTGGAGAGATTCAACTCGGTTATATATATGTATATATATATATAGATGCAGCCAGAAGTTGTATCCTGATATGATAAGGATTATGGGAGATTCTAGTGGATTAGATAGGGTTTAATTTGGAGATTGTTACAAAAATATGATCTCATCAATTTTGTTTCTGTTACCTAGCTTTGCTGCCAACTGCCCGGCTTTGCTGTTTAGGTTTGGTTCATGGTTTGATGTGTTCTTTTCTTTTCTTTTCTTTTCTTTTCTTTTCTATTTAGTAGTAGTAATAGTAGTAGTAGTAATTTCTTTTTATTTAATTTAAATTATATTTTTTTCCAAATACTATTTGGCTAAAATATCTTTATTAAAGTTTTCTCAATTTTTTTTATATACAAAAGTTCCCATGCTTATTTATTCAAAAATTTCCATGTCTATTATTATTTATTTACACGTGTAAAAATATATACACATAATTTTTTTCTATAGCTTTATATATATATATAACCTTGGGTATAAATACTAATTTAATAAAAAAATGCTATCATTATTTATATTTTATTAACTATTTATTTATTTATTTTAATTTTGAGGGGTTTTACAAAATTCACTTTCTCATTGACTCCAATAATTGGACTCGACTGTTATGCATGTACCTATGTATTCTGGCCATCGAAGATCAAGATATCGTAATAGTTCTAATGCTTGTTTCTTTAATTTATATCGAATACCTCATGTTTAGCTGTTAGGTCTAGATGGCATGCCAAATCGGTAAGTTGTTATATTATATCTATTGGATTACATCCCTTCCAGTGTGATGTGTATTGTCACACTCCAGATATTTGATAAGGAAGTTACATGAGTAATCTTTCACTACTGTTGTTATTTTGTCTGTCTGGAAAATGCACAACCCTTTTTTATGAAAAGGGAAGGTACTTGAGATATGAGCACACCATATTATATTTGGCAAAAAGTAAGTCAAATATGCTTATTTCTTCAGCCATATAACAGAACACCTTTTGATGCAGCTTGCTGCTCTGTCAGTAGCATTGTTCAGAGCTCTCAATTTAAATACACGGTAAGTATGTTTGTTTCCAAACTGAAGAATTATCCAGATATTATCATATTGTCTTATGTTAAAGTATCTTTGTTTTTGTGCTCTGTTGCTGTTTCTTGTCAAAAGTTATATTGATGAACTGGCACGAAGATGCTGCAGTTTTAAGTGCTAGATTTCCTTCTATATCAAGTTGCTATTGCTTTCTTTGCTAGCAATGCTGGAGTCAGGATTCTGCCATGAGGGGTTAGTCAAAGCTGCAGTATAAAATACCAGCCAATTCAATACGATTTAGAGAGAGATCATAAATTCAATAATGACACCTATTACAAAATACCAGATTTCATCCTTACTCTTCAGTCATCATACATAATAAAGGATATATGCTTACATGATTTTAGTATAAAGTTAGACACCTCTTTCTCTTAAATGATATCAAGGTGGTAAACCTCCAAGCAAAGAGGTTATTTTTGCAAATATTTTATTTGTTAGTATGTTAATGCAAGCTTGGATTGTTAGGTTGTTCCATAGGTGATGTAATATTGGTGAAATTTGGCGCGTATAGAGATTCTATCATACATATAGGAGGGAACAACAATACGAAATATGTACTAGAAAAGTTGAAGATGGATACAAGGAGATAAGGGAGAAAATGCCAAGGTATCTTAATTTTTTTATTCATCGAATACCATTTGTAGATGATGGTGCCACTGCATATTGGTCATTGTTTATTTTGTTATTTATCTTATGAAGGTACAATAGTAATTGTGGGTCAATATAAATTGATATAAGATGCAACATAGGGTTTTATGTCCTTACAATCTCCTTTCTCATATTCTATTTTTCTACTTTTTTTCTTCTCTCCTCTCCATCTCCAAACTTCACTTGGTACCAGAGCATCGTTTGAAAGTATTGTAAATCTCATCCACGACTTGGCCAAACGAACTTGCCTGTCAGTTCGACAGGGGTTCGGGGGCAGCAGCCCCGGAATTTTTTTTGGGTTGTTTTTCACCTACTTTTCATGATTCACCGTTCGTCGTTCCTTGTTCATGGTCGTTCGTGGTTCGTTTATAAGATATAGGCTTTCTACTATCTCTGTTGGTTGTCTATCGTTGATTGTGGTTCATTGTGATATCTAGGGTTCCAGAGATCTCGTCTCTGTTGCATCTGCAAGTATGGTGGAGACCGAATCTTCTGGCGATGTTAATAATGCTAGTCGTGGTAGTGGAGGTGGTTCTCCTTTTACTGTTATTCATAATGATTAATTGGAAAAATCGATTACTGCGGTGAAACTCAATGGTGCGAACTACCTTGCCTGGTCCAAGTCTATCAAAGTGGTATTGAGGGCGAAGAAGTTGAAGTTTTTGACGGAAGAACCCTCGCCTGAAACGTTCACTGATTATGAAGATTGGATGAGTACAGATGCATACGTTATGTCGTGATTGTGGCATATTATGGAGCTGCACATCGCTGCTAATGTTCAGTGGTATGAATCCTCCAAATAGATTTGGACATCTCTGGAAGAATCATATTCGCAGAAGCGGAACGTGGCCCGTATCTATGAGTTATACGAGTTATTGTTTAATACAAAACAAAATGGGAGGTCTGTGAATGAATATCTGGCTTCAAATAAGACTTTGTGGGAGGAACTGCTATAATATCATCATGTTACTACTGGTTTGAAGGAAGTTCAGCGACAGAAAAAAGAATTTCATGTTTCACTTATCCTAGCCGGCTTGGATTTTGCGCTCGAACCTTATAAAGCTCAGATCCTTGCTGAAGAGCAGTTTACCTACGGTGGCAGATATTTTCTTCCGTTTCAATCGTTTCTTTCTAGGACAGAGTTCTGTGGTGCCGAGTACTGACTCTTCTGTCCTAGTTACTAGTGCTGTTGGTCGTGGTAGTGGACGCAGTGGTGGATGTCACGCCCCGATCCCGAAGGACCGTAAGTCACCACTGGACGTGATACCGTGCAAGCCTAAGTTGCGCTTGCACAAGGCATAGTAGCTGCACAAAATACAAAATAGACAATATATATAGAAGCATAGAACTTTAAATACAGAAAACCAAATATTGAACACATTGTTAGGAACATAAAATACTTCTTTATTGATAACTTGAAATTGGATTACAATGTACTTTTGCTTGGCTGATACAAAATATGCAATGTTGGTTTACATCTCTTTTGAAACAAAAAACTAGCCACAACGTCCATACACCATATCCTTTTTACTAGGACAAAAATAAAACACCTTGAAAGGAAACTTGCAAAATGGAATAGAAAAAAAAAACTATGGAAGCAACGTGAGTGGAGAGTCCACTGGATTGGATGCGCTCCTAAAGCTTCAGAATATCCGCTAGCCTCTCGCTACCGCTACCTGGAGATGCTCATAAATGTGGATTAGTACTCAGTATGTACCGGTGATCGACCGAAGCCAAACTCACCTAATATCAACACTAAGTAAACATGTGAAGCTAACGTTTATTATTAGGTGATCTTTCTACTTGTCTAGGTTCTTTTTAACAATTCATGTAAAAAAGCATGAACGGTAGAGTAAACCATATATATGATAAATTTTACCCACGGTCGAACGGTTATCCTTGCACCAGACAAGCATTAACACCATTTGCATATATGCATGAAACTTATGAATCTTTGCATCGTGTCAGGTGTGCAAGAAGGTTAATCTAGCATGCGCCCTAACTACATGATGGTCCATAGAAAATCCATGATTAGCCGTTTGGACGTACGAGCCCATCTCACTAATAGACATGAACACCCCTCTGATCGCGAGGATTTTGTCTGACCCCCCTAAGCCGAACGATTCCAGTGCCCCGGAACCGGTCGCGGAATTATTCTTATGCACAAGTTGTCTAAAGACCGATGCATGGAATGTAGCTCTATCATATACTCTTATTATGCAACAGTTGAACTATAAGTAAACATCTATATCTCTTTTCTATTTTCTCTTGCAAGTATCTCTTTTCTATTTTCTCTTGCAAACCATACAAGGTTTCTCTATACATCCCTTTTGTGCAGCATATGAGTAAGGGACATGTAAATTTCTATTTAGAACAAGCATAGCGACAATTATATATTTCAATCATATAGTTCATTTCTTTTATCTTATCTTGTTAATGTGATAATATTGAACATAGGGACATGCAACTTGAGTGGACTAGAAATTCGTTTTATTAAGACATGAAGACAATGATTCGTCTAAGGGCCGAAGCCACTCACCGATTGAATCAACTCGAGAGAATGAGGAAGCCTCATGCAGCGATCACTCCTTGGATATGCGTCTTGAAATTGCACCAACACTTGGTTAGCATCCTTCGATCTCTTTCTCTTACGATTCGAAATTAATGCGTAAGCGAAGAAAACGAACTATGAAACCAAATCATCGAAAGCAATACGAAAACGCAAGTCAATAAAACCAAGCAGCGAACATCCAACGAAAACTATTGGACTCATTTCAATAGAAGTCGATCCATAAGTTGGAAAGGTTCATTGCATTCCGTCCGTGATCGATTAGGTCGTAAGGTTTTTCCGATACTCAGTTTAAAACTGAGTCACAAGCCGCATGTATTACATACTGGACCGTTGGAAGTGGGGCACTACAGTGGACGTGGCGTTAGAGATGGTGGTTGTAGTTGTGGTCGAGGAGGAGGTCGTGGTGGTAGAGACAATGGTTTTGGTGGTGGCTGTGGTCAACCATGAAAGTGTAACTATTGTAAAATGTTCGGTCACATCGAAAAGTAACTACTGTTAGGATAAATGGGGTAAACCAGATTATGCACATCAAGTGCATTATGAAAATATGCAGTCCCATGTCACCACTTCTGCTCCCAGAGATGATACTTCCGGTTTCAATAAGACTTCAACATTCGATACCTCATCTCCATTTGAACAGATCCTCTAGAAGTTGAATGCGCTTACTACTACCACCTCTCAACCTACTGCAACTATGGTACATATAGGTAATCCTGCTTTTGTGGCAACCCAGTCACTATCCACCTCTTGGGTCATCGATTCAGGAGCAAGTTCTTACATGTTTGGTATAATCTCTCTTTCATAATCGTAGTCCTATGAAATATAATATTATCTTGGCTGATGGGTCTACTCGTCCTGTGCTTGAAAAATGTGTCATTCATCCTACTCAACCACTGTCATTATTTTATTTATTATATGTCTAATTTTTCTTTCAATTTGCTATCTGTGAGCCAGTTAACCAAATATTTTCAATATTCTGTGATATTTTCTCCAATTTTTTGTGTTTTTAGGACCTCAGGATGGAGAAAATAATTGGTTCGGGGCATGAAAAAGATGGACTATATTACTTGGATCTACCTGAAAAGGCTTTCACTTTTGTTTCTACTTTTCCGTTGCAGTTGCATTATCGTTTGGAACATCCATGTTTGGCTAAGTTGCGTCAAGTTGTTCCTAGTTCGAGTCATGTTTATAATCTTGAATGTGAGGTTTGTCAGTAAGGCAAGAATCACCGTAGTTCCTTTTTTCGTCGTATTGAGAGTCGTTAGTTGCAGTCTTTTGATATTGTTCATTCTGATATTTGGGGTCCGTCTAGAGTCAAAAGTCCAAAATGATTTCAGTATTTTGTTATTTTTATTGATGATTATTCCAGAATGACTTGATATTTAATGAAAGAAATATCTGAGTTTTCAAATATGTTATTCGCCTTTTATAATGAAGTATATGTTCAGTTTGATAAACATATCAAAATTCTGCGTTCTGATAATGCTTTGGAGTATACTCAAATCTTATGTGAATAGTTTCTGTGTTTATCGTGGCATGAATCGTCAAACTAGTTGTGTCCACACCTCTCAACAAAATGGTATTGCCGAACACAAACATAGACACATTTTAGATGTGGCTTGTACTCTCATATTCAATATGTATGTCCCTAAACAGTATTGGGCAGATGCCGTTCTTACTGTATGCTATCTAATTAATCGCATGTCATCATCTCTATTAAATAACAAAGTTCCATTTTTCATGTTACATACAAATGTTATTTCTTTTTTCCTTACCTCCTTGAGTGTTTTGGTGTGTCGCTTTGGTTCATAACTTAGAACATAATCGAGACAAGTTGTCTCCTAGATCTTTGAAGTATGTCTTTCTTTGATTTTTATAAAGAAATATCTGAGTTTTCAAATATGTTATTCGCCTTTTATAATGAAGTATATGTTCAGTTTGATAAACATATCAAAATTCTGCGTTCTGATAATGCTTTGGAGTATACTCAAATCTTATGTGAATAGTTTCTGTGTTTATCGTGGCATGAATCGTCAAACTAGTTGTGTCCACACCTCTCAACAAAATGGTATTGCCGAACACAAACATAGACACATTTTAGATGTGGCTTGTACTCTCATATTCAATATGTATGTCCCTAAACAGTATTGGGCAGATGCCGTTCTTACTGTATGCTATCTAATTAATCGCATGTCATCATCTCTATTAAATAACAAAGTTCCATTTTTCATGTTACATACAAATGTTATTTCTTTTTTCCTTACCTCCTTGAGTGTTTTGGTGTGTCGCTTTGGTTCATAACTTAGAACATAATCGAGACAAGTTGTCTCCTAGATCTTTGAAGTATGTCTTTCTTGATTATCCTCGTACTCAAAAAGGTTATCGTTGTTACAGTTCACAGTCACGCAAGTATTATGTCAGTGCAAATGTTACCTTCTTTGAGTCTACCCCTTTCTTTCCTTCAGGAGACCATCTTATTCCTTTTACATCAAATTTGATATCTTCCATACTACTTCATGTCACTCCTGAATCAATTTGTCTTTATTATTCTTTTACAGGTTTATCAGAGATCCAAGGACATGCCAGTGGTTCTGCATAATTCAACTCTCAACCCATCAGTTTTCTTGCCTGCTGTTTCTGCTCCCATCACCCTATGTTGTATACTGGTCGCTAGGCGAGGCGATTGACCACCTGCCTCGCCTAGGTGCGCCTAGGCGTCCGCCTAGAAATAAAACTGTAATTTTGCAAAAAAACTGCAAGGCTTCACAGTTGACAGTTCTATGATAGTTCATAATGTACATTCTTAACATGAGGCAGTTGGGTAATTACCTCTGTATGCACAGCCACGAGAGAATGCAGTAATTCAATAGTTGCATAAGCCATAAAAATGCGCGACAACAGAAAAAAAGAAAGAAAAGAAATTACAACGGTTACGGGTCGGTTCGGACGAACCTATACCCGTTACTCACATGGACCGGCCAAAGGAAAAGACACACAAGACCCGGCTAGGGTTGTCCATACCTAGCCGACGGCATTACTTGGCAATATTATTAGTAATATTAGCAATAGTTAGTTTTCTTTCAAGGAAGATAATATTAACAATATTGCTAATAATGTCTTTCCTCGAAAGGAAATATATTATTTGGCAATATTATTAGTAATATTATTAGCAATAATTAGTTTCCTTTTAAGGAAGATATTATTAGCAATATTGCTAATAATATCTTTTCTTTCAAGGAAATAAATTACTAGTAATATTATTAGCAATAATTAGTATGATTTAGTTTTTTTTTCCAACAAATTATGGTTAGCAATGGTAGCCATCCTCTGTCTATATATAGAGGTGGAAATTCTCTTGAGAAGATTATCAAAGAAAAGTTTAATAAAAAACATAGGGAACCTCATCCATGAGCAACTCACCTGATACTGAAAGTATGAGGCGAGAGAGGGAGATTGGTGAGAGAGTGGTAACCGATTTAGGAGTTTGACATGTAGGAACGTTTAAGGAGGAGCAGGAGAGTGAAGAGGAACAAAGGGAGGCGATGAGAGGTGTTAGGCCCACGACTCAGGGGGAGTTACTTAACTACAACAGGAAAGGGAAGCAAACTGCAGGACCAGTACCTATAGTGCCAGTGCCAAGTCCCTTATCTGCGTCCGTCTCAACTCCTGAGACACCTACACCACTACTACCAGATTCTCCTTCTGGTGA
The DNA here is from genome assembly GCA_036927795.1 of Iris macrosiphon. NCBI lineage: Eukaryota > Viridiplantae > Streptophyta > Magnoliopsida > Asparagales > Iridaceae > Iris > Iris macrosiphon. The sequence continues at coordinate 132,318,539 of JAYESA010000003.1, forward strand.
TATCATTCTTCCTACTACTCCCACACCATTGTCAGTACGGAGGACCACTCGCAGCAATACAGAATATCCTCCTGATAGATATGGTTGGGACCTTGCTCAATTTATTTCATATAATAACATCTCTTCTTCTCATGGAACATTCATTGCATCTTTGGATAGTATTATTGTACCTAACAATTAGCAGGTTGCAAGAACGATCCAATGTGGAAAGCGGCGATGCACGAGGAGTTAGGCGCTCTTGAGAAGAACCACACTTGGGAACTGGTAAAACTGTCAGAGGGGAAGAGGGCAGTCGGATGCAAGTGTCTTTATTGTGAAGCAGAACCCAGATGGAAAAACAGAGCGCTGCAAGGCTCCACTGGTGGCAAAATGATATAGTCAGACGTACGACATTGACTGTGATGATACCTTTGCACCAGTGGCGAAGATGTGCACTATAAGGATCCTGATTTCTTTGGTAGCGAATGGTGAATGAAAGCTACACCAACTGGATGTGAAGAATGCGTTTTTTCATGGGGATCTAGTGGAGGAAGTGTACATGGAGATACCACCAGGATTCTGCACCGATAAGACAGTGGACAAGGTTTGTAGGTTGAAGAAGTCCCTCTATGGACTGAAGCAGTCTCCTCGAACGTGGTTTGACAGATTCAGGAGGGCGATGATAGGGATGGGATATCAGCAGATAAATGATGATCATACTGTGTTCTTCCTGTGTTCTTCCGTTGGAGTGGAGGCCACATCACCATGCTTGCGGTGTATGTGGACGATATGATTATCACATGAGATGATGAGCAGGGGATTACCCGACTCAAGGAGAACTTGGCAAGGAGTTCGAGGTGAAGGACTTTGGCCTTCTTCGTTACTTCCTTGGGAATGAGATTGCTCGAGAAACAGAAACGATTGTTCTTTCTCAGAGGAAGTATGCGCTGGACCTTCTCACAAAGACATGGATGTTGCAATGCAGACCTGCAGCGACGCCGATCAACCAAGGGTTCAAGCTGTGTGCTGAGGCTGGAGAATCAGTTGACCGAGATAGATACCAGAGACTGGTGGACAAGTTGATCTATTTGAGCCACACACGTCATGATATCTGCTTTGCAGTGAGTGTGGTGAGCTGCTACATGCATGACCCAAGGAAGGGTCATATGGACGCAGTGTACCAGATTTTGAGATACTTGAAGGGTGCCCCGGAAAGGGGTTGATATTCAGGAAGAATGATCACTTGAGCATCGAGGGCTACTGTGACTCTGACTGGGCTAGCTGTACTGATGACATGAGGTCTACCTTGGGCTATTGCATATTTGTAGGAGGCAACTTGGTCTCTTGGAGGAGTAAGAAACAGTCGGTGGTGGCCAGATCGACAGCTGAAACGGAGTACAAAGCTATGGCCTTGGGAGTTGCAGAGCTGCTATGACTGAAGAGTATGATGGTGGAGCTGAAGTGGATCAAGGAGCCAAGATGAAGCTATGGTGTGACAACCAGCCAACCATCAATATCGCCAACAATCCAGTGCAGCATGACATGACCAAACACATCGAGATTGATAGGTTCTTCATCAAGGAGAAGTTGGACCGTTGATTACTGGAGCTAGGTCATATTCCAACCAAGAAGCAGGTAGCGGACAATATGACCAAGGGACTTAGCTCTGCAGATATGATTAGAAGATGTGACAAGATGGACTTAGTGAATATCTTTCACCCATCTTGAGGAGGAGTGTTGGTATATTAGAATATTCTTGATATATTTGTTGGTATATTAGAATATTCTTGGTGTATTTGTTGGGATATTAGAATATTCTACATGGGGTTTTAATGGAGTATCAATGTAAGATGAAGGGTTGTAAGGCTATAAATAGTCAAGAGATTATCAATGAAAAATATAACAATTACTCCAAAATATTCTACACAATACTATAGGACCATACTGTAGCATGCTACATACCGACACAACTTTCCTATTATCTGTTACTTCCCCCTATTAGTATCAGGTTGAATTCTAAATTTACTTCTCTTACTGGCTACTCAATCACCTTAAAACCTAAACATAGAAAACTTCACAAGAAAAGAAAAAAGTGAAACCACATATAAACAAGAATTGAATTTACTAATTAGTAATGAGTTTTTGGACTTACTTTTCGTCTAATATAAGATCAAGATCTGATACTGAATCATTCCAGATCCCTGGTTGAACTTTATGTGCTTATCACATCTGGAAGCCTTGGAAACTGATGTCCAACACAGAACACAAACACACTTACAGCAATATGCTGGTATTTTGTGACTTTCTCAGATGAGTACGGCAAGCTGAAATACTAGAATGCCTTTGTTCAGTGTGGTCTCCTTTGCAGAACTCCTGTATACTAACGGATATGAAGTTTTACTATCCATCATAATAGCTCATATTGACTGAAAACCCTTACATTGTACCATTATAGGCTGACACTTCAGAAAGTGGGCCTGAAATCCAGTCTCTAGAAAATTGATCTAAAGCGCACTTCCACAAAGGGTTTTCATACGTTCTGGGGTTCGACAGACCTCGCCAGAAAGAGTGGATTTAAGGCCACTCCAGGAATGTTTGGGCTCCATTGCACTCTACGCTTAGTTGGTCTGAAATCCACATATGAAGGGTAAACTGACATTTCTTAAAATTCATAAGTGATCTTTAGTACAATGCCTATCGTATCTTCAACAGACTGAAAGACAAATTTGAAGGGATAGTTGACATTTCCCTATAACTTGTACTTGTGAAATTAGTCATGAACATAATGCCTATTATATATTCAACAAACTCAAAGTTTTTCCATAATCTTTTCTCCTGTTATGAATGCACATGCTGTTATTGGGCATTCTTTGAGGTTTCTAACATGTCATGAAATTTTTATTATTTTTAGAATATGATATTGTAGTCTGTTGTTATCTAATTTCTCATTGTATTGTCTATATGCTGAAAGTTTAAATTTCACATCCATGAAATATTACTTTAGTCTAAGCATATCAGGGTGTCTGACATACCTTTTGTTTTTTTTAGCTTCGTATCTATTCTAGATGTGTCCTCTCTGAAGCCAGACACTGAGCTAGTTCGAGTTTCGAAGCAAGATTCACCTTTGTTGGACACAAGGTTGCTTTCTGCTGCAACAGCTCTGTTGAATTCTAATAAGCGCCATGTTACCTATCCTGCATACTTTTCAGACACTAAAAAGTCAGATGGTGCTCAACATCATCAATTGTCAAGCAGCAAGCTTGACAGGCAAGAGAACAACACGGCACGCAGGAACCATCTGCTTGAAGGTTTTTCTGCTGCAAATCAATCAGGTGACGGAACTAGTCCTGCAACTGAAACAAAAGCATGCAGTGACAGTTCAGATTCTTGTTTTACTAAGTCACCCGAAGGATTAAAAAGGAAAGGAGATCTAGAGTTTGAGTTGCAACTGGAAATGGCTCTTTCAGCCACTGGATCTGGGGTTAATGATAATAAGCTGGGTCCTTCCTCAGATGAGTTGCACAGTAACTCATCATCCCTTGCTTCTCCAATGAAGAAACTAAAGGAAACCAAAGTGAAAGGAGCCTCAGTTTCAACTTTTGGTGGCCAGGGTAGTTCAAGCGCTGTTTGGTCGAGAAAAAATGGACCTCCTCTTTATTGGGCAGAAGTCTATTGCAATGGGGAAACATATTCTGGGAGGTGGGTTCACATTGATGCTGCAAATGGAATTGTTGATGGTGAGGAAAAAGTTGAAGCTGCAGCTGCTGCTTGCAGAAGGCCACTGAAATATGTTGTTGCCTTTTCTGGAAATGGTGCTAAAGATGTTACTCGCAGGTTCACCTTCTAACTGTTTCCATCTGTAAGACTTAGCCTACACGGTAATTTACATGTTCTTTTATTCACAATACCCACATTTGAGTTGGAAACTTGGGGTGGGAGAATTTCACAATTTTTGTCTTGAGTGATTGGTAAATACTATATCTTGAACACAACTCTAGCTAGTTTTATAAATCATAGATATTTAAATTGGAGATGGAAAAAGAAAAGTCTGCAATCAATATATTAGACCATGCAGTCTGTTCTGATCTAATGTTTATTGCCAACACATATGAGGTTGGCTTTGGTAAAGGCTAATTTTTTTTGTCAACACGGAGGTAAGTGGGATTCTGACAACCTATGATCTGTTAATCTGTCATTTTAGCATAATACAAAAGCATTCCAAACACTACTAGTTACATGAAACATCGTTATGTGAAACTATGAAGTGGATATATTTATGTGATACCAGAAGTAGCTCCAATTGAGGATAAGATGAGGGTCAGCGGTTGGACATTGTTGTGCACTTATGCAACAGAGACCAATGGTTGCATGAATTGATAGGGGACTTGGGATTGTAGTTGAAAGAGCTGCTAGAAATTGGCAACCAAAAGGAATGCGAGTGGTGATATTAAAGTTAGTACCAGCTTAACAAAAACGGTGATGTGGTCTGGTTTTTGTTTAGTAAAATCACTTTGGCATAAGAAGTTTCAGTGTTCAGTATATAGTTAAACATTGGTCCGATGTTTGTCAATTCCATTTCCTCGTTTGATTTTGTCAACTCCATTTCCCAATCAAGTTAATAGGATCAAATGGCAGTTTTATATAATATCCAGAAAAGGTCTATCTGTTATTTATAATACTAAGATATAGTTTTGTCATTCCTTTCACTCTTTGGATTAGCTAAGATACAAGATTGTCATTCCTTTCACTCTTTGGATTAGCTAAGATACAAGATTGTCATTCCTTTCACTCTGGATTAGTGTGGAGATTTATGAAATTCCCTATAGAAAATTGTATAATCTAACCTCTTCATCTAGACTCTTTATAGACTTTGGTCTAGGCGAACTTGTAGGATTCTCCTTGATTGCATGAGCTTAAACTGCATATCCAAAAGGTAGGTTCGCCTTCATGCCAACTGTCCGCATAGGTTTTATGACATGACCCTCTCATGCTCATAACTAGCTTTTCTAGGAATATGGCACCAACATAGAGGGTTGACGTTAGATCGACCGCCGGTCATAAAAACTTGTCAAACCTTTTATGGACTTTTCCTATGTTCCATATCCGACCAAGTGCTGATGGAGAAGGCTTGGATGATGATTATTATTATTTTATAATACTAAATGGGAAAGTTTGTATGTTCTCTCTATTTGCCTACTTTGTTAATGAATCTCCGCATTGTTGATTTGCAGGTATTGCATGCAGTGGTATAAGATTGCCCCAAGGCGAACAAATCCGCAATGGTGGGACACTGTCTTGGCACCATTAAAGGAGTTGGAATCAGGTGTAATAGGTGGGTTGGTTCAGTCGGAAGCATACCTGAAGAATACTTCTGGCGCGAAGAAAAAGATTTTGGAAGGGATCCATCCTATGGAAATGCATTCCAGCAATAAAACCAAATGTTCTCCAGAAGAATATGCTAAAAATTCTGCGGGACCCAGTAAAGAAACAGTTAAACATGCAGACGAGCCAAGAGATATGGGACCTCCATCGCAGTTCCCTACGCACTGTAGTGGGATTTTGCTTGAGGATATGGAACTGGAAACTAGGGCACTGACAGAGCCTTTACCGACTAATCAGCAGGTAAGTGAAGTTTCTTTCGTTTTATTATTATTGTCTTGACTGTTAACTAAGGTGTTTATTCAGTAATGTTAATTTTCTTTTCCCCTGAAGGCCTACAAAAGTCACCACCTTTATGCAATTGAAAGATGGCTTACTATGCATCAAGTACTTCATCCAAGGGGTCCTATACTTGGTTATTGTAAAGGCCATCCTGTCTATCCACGATCTTGTATTCAGACTGTTCAAACGAAACATAGATGGTTAAAAGAGGGCTTTCAAGTCAGGGAGAATGAAGTTCCAGCTAAGGTCTGATTGACTGAATTTTCAACTGAGTTTCTGTATATTAAGTCTGAAGGTTTTTTTTATTCTCTTCAGATACTAAAAAAGTCGAGGAAGAATAAAAAGGTCCAGATATCTGAGTTTACTATATCAGAAGAAGATGATGGTGAGAAGTCCATTGAACTATACGGGAAGTGGCAATTAGAATTGTTACAACTTCCGCATGCTGTAAATGGTATTGTGCCAAAGGTGAGATCATATTTCTACTTCTTCATTTGGTAAATAATTTGTCAAATTTGAAGCCCTTACGTGTTTTTTTGTGTGCGCGTGGAATATGCTATATCTTTTAGGGAGTAATTTGTTTACGTCTCATGTATTGTTTTTGTTGTATTATGATCTGCTTTGTGAACTTGAAATGTCTTGGTGGGACTTCATATTACACAATGTTTTCTATATGAAAGCCTATGTTGTATCTTACGATACACGAGATGTATCTTACGATACAATATGATACACTACAATTTCATTACGTATCGGTTGATCCGATACAATACATATAGACTAATAGGTAGTATCGGTTTTTTGCTTTGAGCTATATAATGTATACTTAAGAATCTGGATCCTTGAATTAGATAGACCTGTAAAGATGCAACACATAATTTTTTTTATGAAAATCTTATATTAAACCATGACCTCCTATATAGATTTAGAAGTGTAAACCTACGCTTCTAGAGTTACTGTATCATTCGATACACGATGTAGAGTTACTCTATAATACGATGCATGATACGATACACACGACATGTATCACAAGTTGACAACCTAGATGAAAGCATGAAGTATTTTCATTGTTGTACTTTTATTTTTTATTTTTTTAGTGGACACTAATATTTATATGCAAGTGTACCCACTTTTTGTGTGTGTTCGTCTGCTTGTTCATGTGTTTGTTTTCCTGTGTTGTGTTCACGTTGGTGTGTGCTTCCACACTAGATCCTGTATTGAAATGGATCTTAGAGGATCGTCACATGGTGCAGTTTATTTGTTTTTTTTTCGATATCTAAACCCTAACTATGATGTATGATGGGTTACTAAAATGTTTGTGGTATTCTGAATGGCGAAGGTTATTATGTCTAACCATATGATTTATTAATGTAATCCACTCTTATTCATATTATTAACATTTGTTTTATTATCTATTGATAGAACATTTGTTTTATTCATATTATTAATATTTATATGCAAGTGTACCCACTTTTTGTGTGTGTTCGTCTGCTTGTTCATGTGTTTGTTTTCCTGTGTTGTGTTCACGTTGGTGTGTGCTTCCACACTAGATCCTGTATTGAAATGGATCTTAGAGGATCGTCACATGATGCAGTTTATTTGTTTTTTTTTTTCGATATCTAAACCCTAACTATGATGTATGATGGGTTAATAACGTGCATTTCAACCTCTATTCTCTCCTCTCCCCTAAAATGTTCGTGGTATTCTGCATGGCGAAGGTTATTATGTCTAACCATATGATTTATTGATGTAATCCACTCTTATTCATGTTATTAACATTTGTTTTATTATCTATTGATAGAACGAATGGGGTCGAGTGGATGCATGGTCTGAAAAGTGCCTGCCGCCTGGTACTGTACACCTGAGGGTACCTAGAATAGTTTCTGTTGCCAAGAGGCTGGGTATTGATTTTGCACCTGCCATGGTTGGATTTGAGTTTCGGAATGGCCGTTCTTTTCCTGTTTATGAAGGGATCGTAGTTTGCACTGAGTTCAGAGATGCTATCATGGAGGTATAGTTGTCAAATTTATCTGATCAATGACACTATCTTGAGCCATTTTCTTCTAATTCTAATTGAACAATCAGAATTAGATTGTTAGGATCCATTTCTTTCTCTCTAGTTCAGTAGACATTGTACTATTTTTCATTTTAGAGGTGGTCTTTGAATGGCAGTTATTTGTCTACTAAATAGTACTCAAATGTTTTTTGGGTTCAACTTCTACATTAATGTGTAGCCTACTTTAGGTTTGCTGGCCTTTGTATGACCTCATAACCAAGTTCTGAAATATATATGAGCTAAATTCCTTCACATAATTTGGGATAGAGGCTTTATTGTTGTCGCTACATACCTGCATGTTGAGCGTCTAAAAGCGTGTGTTTCTTTACTGTGTGCTAATGCAGTTCTGTACACTGTTTTTTGAAGCGTACAGACCTTCATACTTGAGCAAATTGCAATTTGCATAGTTATTTTTTTTGTTTTGGGTCAAAGACTGTCAAAATAGAAGTCTATGGTTGCACCCAATCCCAATTTCAAAAGCGTGTAAACAATATTGAGCCACCTGACTCTGGCATATTAGAATGAGTCTCTACACTGCCGACATTGTCAGCATCTGTTCCTTTGTTAACTTCAAAGTTACAATGCTTCATATGATGTATCCTTTTGTCTGCCCTGGTTGACAGGCATATCGTGAAGAAGAAGAGAGGAGAGAGACTGAGGAGAGGAAGCGCAATGAAGCCCAAGCTCTTTCCAGGTGGTACCAGCTGCTCTCTTCCATCATTACTAGACAGCGGTTAGAGGACTACTATGTAGATCCATCATCCTTGTACAAGCCGCAAGACGCCCCTCCTGACCGAAGGGACAGGTCTACCGCCCAAAACATCTCTTCTAGTTCGTGTGGTCACATGCCTCCAGGAGGAACCCTGCAACGACCTGCGCTGAATGCTAGGTTAGTTTCACCAGCTGACGATGATCACGAGCATGCATTTCCTGTAGAGGACCAGAGCTTTGACGAAGAGAGCATGGTCCGCACAAAGCGGTGTCCATGTGGATTCTCGATCCAAGTCGAAGAACTGTAGCACTACCAATTATATTCTCTCAGTCTTCCTGTTACAAGTTTTTGCCAGACCACTATTTACAGAGTATTCGGCAGTTGAGTTGTGCAAGGTGAAGAATACATGCAGGCCTGCCTAGTTTGTCAGGATTTTCCTCTTGCTGTTGTATATGCAGGTTACAACCATCGTACAAAAACCTTTTTTTCTTTTTTTTCGCGACGCAAGGAATTAGAATATCATTGCCCAAGCACCACACTTGGTCAGCAAGAAAACGAGTTTGATAGCGAATATCACCAGTTATGCGAATAGGAGGAAACTGAGAATATCAAAGCTGTTCGTTATCTTGTCTACTCTAGGGGTGAGCATTATGAACCGAAAACCAAATTGAACCGAATAAGAGATTAGGTTCGGTTTAAAAAAAAAAATTGATTCAGTTTTGAAAATGTTAAAATTTATTATTCGGTTTCGGTTTTGTATTTTGGTTTCGGTTGTGTTTTGAATAAGGCTTATGCAATTAGGTAAATATTTTCAAAAAATGTGTATATTTTAAAAATAATAATTTTATGTATGTGTTTTGAAGTCTAATTTTGGTAATTTAACAACTAGTTAACTTTTTGTGCAATTTTAAAATTTAACAAATATGTATATAAAAAATTATAAATTTTAATATAATTTAACCATGTTTTCAACTTTGGTACAATCTGAAATAGTCCGATCGAATAAACCGAATCAATTATTCAATTTGGTTTTGGCTACGATTTCAGTTTTAGTTTTGTAGAATTTTGATTTATTTATTTTTGATTATTTTGATTTGGTTGAAACTGAACTCACTTCTACTCTCAACAACCATCAGATTGGGAGAAATATGGTTGATACTTATTATTGAGATTACTCTTTTACTAATTTGTAGCCTATAATTGCCGACCTACTATTTTTTTTTAATCGGAGATATGCGTCATGGCTTATCATCGTTCTAAGCATCCCTTTCTTAAAGTTTTTGTTTTCATCATCTTTTATTAACACGATTAACGAGAACTTTTAAGGAAACGTATAAACCTAACAATATTTTATTGTACTTCTACCCGAAGAGTGATAAATTCTTGAGACATATAATTATGCCGGAAATTCTTCTTGGTCCGTTACTTGCGTGACCGCAAGTGGCCCACAATCCACGTGTCCTTCTCCTATTTGTTTCTGTTTTCGATCAAATCTCACCACCAAACAATCCATCCCAATCAAGAGCTGCCATGTGGTATGCTGGTCAGTTGTGGTCACGCAAGTGAAGGATCAAGTAGCAGCGTTCTAATAATGCAAATAGTTATGAATTAGGTGGTTTTTACGTGACATACATTATTTAAGTGTCATTATCTAGCAGATAGAAACAAACACGCCAAAGATTAAATCAGGTCACTTATTATTATTTTCTAAAGAAAAGTTCAAATTACTTTTAAGTTCAAATCACAAGATGGAAAATAAAGAAGTTGAACTAAAATTTCTGTAGCCTAATAGAATATAACAATACCTGTTATGCTGAAGCAAATTCAATGTCAGGAAGTATTCAATAATGCTAAGTTTACTACCAAATGCTTACAACCTTCTTACAATCCTTTCACACCCTCTGCTATGTGGACCACTTCCGGTCCCACCTTTTTTCTAATAAACGACCGTCACGTGACGTTCCGGTCACGTGACGACCATCCAGACAGCCACCGAATTTTACCTCCCCCCTCCTCCAATGGGCGAACGTCACGTGAGCGCCACGTGACGGTTATAAGAGAGTTGTAGGCATTTGATTGTAATCATAGAATAGTCCGGAAGTATTTTATCGTGTCAGGAAGTATTTTAAGTGGCTACAAAAGAAGAAGAATTTGAGTAAAAATTATCTAACTTATGTTACAACCGTTGGATTTAGACTGCAAGACTGAAATTACACTTGTATCTTTTAAGTAGATACTGTCACCTTTTAATCTCAGCCTTGAAATATATATATATATATATATATATATATATATATATATACAAAAATTATCTGACTTTTTGGATTTAGACTGAAAAGCTGAAATTACACTTGTATCTTTTAAGTAGATACTGTCACCTTTTAATCTCAGCCTTACGATTCAAATCCAACAGTAGTAACATAGATTGATTTTATAATATGAAACCACTCTGCTGGTTAGGTTTTAAAACATTCGTAGCAACGTCGATCCAAAATAATTATTTTGGGATCTTATATCCACCAGAAACTCTGATTGCGACATCTCTTGCATCATCATCTCTGAATTGGAAGGACAACAATCTAGCTGAACAAGTTACTCATATCCATGGTGTCTTATTCAGTCTACAGATTATTTTACACTAAAAATGTGCAATTGTGCTTTTTTCTCATCTCCAAATTACTTGACAAGTCGAACAGTTGGTTGGCAAACTCATCAATCACGGTACAAGTAAAATAAGATTTTTAAAATACGTAGATTGGATTTGTCCAATTTAAATCACATTTCACCCTGTGTGAACCTTTCAAATAGAGTCTAAACCCGGTCACCTGCAACTTCATAGCCAACAGATAAATGATCGAATGACCGTACATCTAGTTTTTGACGCTAGCAGCAAGAACAAAACAGTAAACACGGATACATTGTTTGTAGTCTTGATTGATGAATAACAGCAAAATTGTTTATGATATCAAATCATCTCCCCTCATATAACTTATGATGCCTGGATACAAAGCACAAACAGTAGATCTATGTAATGACAGTGGGAGCCGACCGCCCGGTGAATTCTTGCATTTTTGAGAGCTTAAGAGCCACATCCACCTAAAACAAGATGGCAGAAAATGCATGTTATCATACAATCTTCATCAGGATGCTTTTCGAACACTTACAGTGAAGTGAAACTCACAGGATTTCTTACCAGAGGAGCAAGTGCCTCTTGTGAGTCCCTCCCTATCTTTGAAGAATCCTTCTCATATTGCTCAATATAGAGCCTAATAGTTGCACCTTCTGAGCCAGTTCCAGAGAGCCGGAACACCTGGAGTACAATATATGGTTTACGAATAAAATAATTGGATACGATGTTAACATCATGTCAAGCTGTATCGGTTAAAAGCCGGTCTGGGGACAAGTTCTTGTGGAAAATTAAATTGCTAGCTTTTATGGAGCAAAAATGTGCCAGGTCCAGGTTGACTATCAAGATAGCCCACCCACTAAACTGTTAAGACTCTAAAGGGGGGAAATGGGTGTCAAGTGAGTTGCATTTACCAGCCGAGAACCATCAGCGAAGAGATAACGAATGCCCTGGTGCTTGGAGACAGAGCCATCAACCGGATCTTTGTATTCAAATTCATCTGCTTCCACGACATTTGATACATCTGATCTTATTCCACTGATAGTTCTGTGGAAGGAAAAACATAGATTTCTCTTGATCAGTAACTGCTACATTGATACAGCATAACTATTTCTAATGAAGATGTAAATAAGTGGTGATTTTTACACATGTTCACATTCTAGTCACCGATCAAGGCAGCAGATTAATCCTTCTTTTCAAGTTTATCACTGATTAGTTATTTTCGAGGGTTCTGACATTGCCTTGTTGATCACAGTTCATAACAAGATCACTTTTGAACTTTAATAGTACTTTTGGACACATGAAATTTGTGCAAATCAGTTTTCTGTGCATCTACAATTTGACTTTGTAGTTACTCATATAACTGTCAAATATCATCAAACTATTTTTCTCTGTTTTTTTTTTTTTTTTGAATGCTTTGAAACTTCTAAAAATACATATAATGAGAAGAGATTTTAAGGAGCATGCACTTTGCTTAAAGCTCTAGAGTTTCCATTATTTCCATACATTTCACCTGCTTTGCTCAAAGGTCTAATGCTTCCCAGTGCACTAACTATCCAGTAAGATACAACATTAATCAGCAATTACCACCGAGCATAGTGTTATCAAAGGTGCAAGTTCAGGATTGAGGCGTGAGTTGGGCAAAAGCGTGAGCCTCTTGAAGGCGAGGCACATGTAAATTATCTACAAATCAAATGCGTAACAAAAATTATTTGTAAGCAAATGAACACTAGATTATTAATGATTTACTTTTTCTTCTTTTACGCAATAATATGACTAATTTATTTCTTTTATTTTTCTTAACGTTAACGGTAGACAATGCCAATTTGAGATTAGTAAGGGATGGGAGAAGTGGACGTGGATTCGAGACTCAGCTCAGGCAATAATTTAAAGGAGGGGGTCTTTGTGCTAATAGCCCAAGAAATGGACGGTCATTAATGATTGGCCTTATTTCAACAAAAAAAGAGTCAACAATTTCTTTAATGGGTTAGGTAGTTTTTCATTTTGAAGCCAATTATGTCCTTCGTGTCTTGGAGTGAAGCTCTTGAGTTCCATCGTTCACAATTGGCTAATGCTATGTATTAGGGTAGTACATCGGTCAGTAGAATTTTGGTGACCGAACCGACTTAATCGACTATACAAATTATGTAACCTAATCCAACCTACATATCCTTAATAACCGAGCGATTCAGTTAACTGAGTAGACGTGTCGGTCGGTCGATTATTTCACCGATAGTAGTCTTAATTAAGGATAGAACATCAACATTTTTTTTTTGGATGTTGGGATCTTTGAACTACTTTGGATGTTATCGGAATATTTTGAAAGATATTTCAACGTTCGTGTGTTATTTGATGTTATTGGGATGTTTTTGTGTTATTGGCTAAGACAAGGCACACGCCTAAGGTGGCAAGGCGGCAAAGCATCTAAAATGCTTAGGCAGCAGCCTCTGACGACCTTGATGGTGTTTTCCCTAATTTTCGGACATAGGCATCATTTGACAATAGATAATCAGGAACTTGTTGGGGTCCAGTCTGGATTTGGTGAATTTTGGAGCCCAAATATGGCTAAAGATTTGATTTGATATAATTTGAAAATCTACATTAAATGTAAGATTTAATTAGATTTTAAATTTGTATTAAATATTTAATTTGACCATATTTGGACGACCACAATTGATGTTGGGCTATTTTAGGTGGAATATGATTCTTATTTTAAGGTTTTCTATTTAGAAAATCATATTATGACCTAAAATAGGATTTCTCATCCTATAAATATAGGAGGAGGGTGGAGGCACAAAACATAGCACAATGTAGAGATTAGGGGTGCTCGTCAACAGAAAATTTAAGAGAGTCCGTGCTTTGCTTTTAGGACTTCGCCATCCAAGACAGAAGGAAGAAGAGATCTAATCGAGGAGTAGGCAACTTCGGTTAGGAAAATTGCTACGGGTTGATGAGCGATTTCAATTGTAATATCTTTCTTTTCTTCTTGAGTGTGGAGTGGGGGTTGAATCTATTAGGGCAAAGGGTTCAACATTGATTTTGTCAATCTTGTAATTTTACCTGAGTTATAAAGATTGAGATTTGTCCAAGTTACGTAGTCACCGCCATATACTTTTCTTTATCTGTGCTTGGTGTTCGTTAGACAAGAGTTGGTTATCTCAGATGGGTTGACCTAAAGTTTCCGCTGCGGGCACTCTCAGACACGGTGTTGGAACGCTTGCAGGACGTGTCCGATTTTCAATATCTGGTATCAGAGCTACTGGTTTTTGTTCTGGTAACTATGTCTACGGAGCAGATGAACACTCGTATGATCATCCTCACATGAGAGAATTGGGCGATTTAGAAGCCAATGATGGAGGATCTACTATGGTGCAAGAACTTGCATGGTCCGTTGGAGGACGACAACGCTAAGCCATCGAACAAAGCTGCTGAAGACTGGAAACGACTGGATCGGAAAGCCGTTGGATTCATCCGCCAATGGCTGGGCGACTCAGTGTTTCACTACGTGTCCATGGAGAGTTCGACAAAAGCATTGTGGGAGAAGCTGCATTCGCTGTACGAAAGGAAGACGGCTGGCAACAAGGCGTTTCTGATTCGCCAACTCGTCAACTTGAAGTACACGGAGGATGCCCCAGTGGCACAACATCTGAACGAGGTTCAAGGTATTATCAATCAGCTGTCTGCGATAAAGATGGTGATTGATGATGAGCTTCAGACCCTTTTTTCTTTTGAGTTCTCTGCTGAAAAACTGGAAGACGTTGGTTGTGTCGGTGAGCAACTCCACGCCTGGTGGAGTTGTCACGATGGAGGCAGTCAAAAGTAGCGTGTTGAACGAGGAGATCTGGCGTAAGCAAGTGGAATCGTAGCAGGAGTCCGCTCTGGTGACTTCCTATGGGAAGGGAAGACCCAAGTCACAGGCGAGGACATGGAGTTATCATGATCTTACGACTGTGGACCGCAAGGAGGACTGCTATCACTGTGACAAAATGGGTCATATCAAGAGGAACTGCATGAAGTTCAAAGCTGAGAAGGCCAAATACAAGGATGATCAGGAGGATCTCACGGCTATGGGAGATCTCATCATCGCAGCAACCGACGCAGAAGAACAGTATGGCATGTGTCATGATGACAATTGGGTCATGGACACAGGGGTGTCGTATCACGCTATTCCATATAGGAGGATCTTCGCGTCATACCACGGCGGTAGGTTTGGACGTGTGAAGATGAGCAACAAGGAGACAGCTGCAGTTGTAGGCATCAGTGATGTGCACATGACAACGGAGCTTGGTGAGAAGGTCGTTCTCAATGATGTGCGACATGTACCGAGTTTGTGCTACAACTTGATTTTGGTAAGAGGCTGGCGGATGATGGCTGCCACAGTTTGTTTGGGGACAAAGATTGGATGCTTACGAAGGGTTTCCAATGGCTAGTTCGAGGAGATTTATGTTGTGGCATGTACAGGCTCAAGCCGCTGAGTTGTACAAACATGCCACAAACATCGGATGGAGGCTCGAGGGGTATTCGACATGAGTTGGATCGTCAGGAACTTGCTGAGGAGGGGCTTCGAGATACTTTGAGGATTACGGAGGATTCGGTTCGTCGAGACAGCGACGAATGGTGATGAGCTAAAGATTGAGGGTCAGTATGTCGGTCCCATGACATCTGGTCGGTCTCCAGGTGGGGGTTGCTTCACGGATCCGGTTTTGGCGACGAATGGTTTGTCAAACTTCACGGAGCGACATTGGTTTCAACAGTTCGAGGCCAGGGAGGAGATCAAGGTTTGCAGCAAACTCAATCTGAGGCTGGAGCGTCACCATTCACAGTTCCGGGAGAGCTGTGGGTCATCGACGACATGCACATTGCGTGATGTTCTGCTCGAGAAAGCATTTGTATGGGGGAGCTTCAAGTTCGGACACGAAGGTGGGCAGATTCAGGAGTTTGAATCTCGGAAGAATCACACCATCCGCTTGGTTGGACCAGCCAAGGGTGAAGAAGCTCGTCGGAACGTTAACACGTTTCAGTGAAAGATCAGTGGTATGGGGGAGCAGGAACTCTGTCGCGGGACGACATGCATGGAGTCCAATTGAGAAGCCATAGGGTCAACACCCTCTCATCAGATTGGAGGGGGAGTTTGTTGGGGTCCAGTCTGGATTTGGTAAATTTTGGAGCCCAAATATGGCCAAAGATTTGATTTGATATAATTTAGAAATCTACATTAAATGTAAGATTTGATTAGATTTCAAATTTGTATCAAATATTTAATTTAACCATATTTGGACCTCCATAATTGATGTTGGGCTATTTTAGGTGGAATAAGATTCTTATTTTAAGGTTTTCTATTTATGAAATTCTATTATGACCTAAAATAGGATTTTTTATCCTATAAATATAGGAGGGTAGAGGCACAAAGCATAGCACAATGTAGAGATTCGGAGTGCTCGTCCACAGAAAATCTAAGAGAAAGTCCGTGCTTTGCTTTTAGGACTTCGTCATCCAAGACAGAAGGAAGAAGAGATCTAATCGAGGAGTCGTCAACTTCGGTTAGGAAAATTGTTACGGGTTGGTGAGCGATTTCAATTGTAATCTTTCTTTTCTTCTTGAGTGTGGCGAGGGGGTTGAATCTATTAGGGCAAATGGTTCAACATTGATTTTGTCAATCTTGTAATTTCACTTGAGTTATAAATATTGGAATTTGTCCAGGTGACGTAGTCACCGCCATATACTTTTCTTTATCTGCTTGGTGTTCGTTAGACATTGATTGGTTATCTCAGGTGGGTTGGCCTAAAGTTTCCGTTGCGGACACTCTTAGACACGGTGTCGGAACGTTTGCAAGACGTGTCCGATTTCCAACAAATAAAGAAAATAGAGATAAAAGGCTTTTGTGGGAATTTTTCTCTTTGCATATAAAATCCACAAAATCAAGTTTTATGAGCATCATTTAAATTGGTGATTTATTGTATATTGTGGACGTTAAAGCGAGAGTCTAACAATGTAGGAATGCCATGTTCTTTTTTATAGCACCTTTTCTAGATTAGGATCAATGACTAATTTATTTCCTCTTCTTGAATGTAGATCCTTCCCGACAGAGTTTAATTTCAGATTTTTTCCTCAAAACTCCTTAGAAACTTTGTCAACTCCAATAATTGATTATATGCTTCAACCAACTACAATTTAAAACCTACTGTAGGGAGCCCTAAAATTCACCAATATCAATTTTAATTTGTTGTCGAACTCAAACTACATCTCTTAGTCTCTAATAATTCTCCCACCTTAATCTGTCCTCTTGATGCCTCCTAGGCATCACTCCTAAAACTGGTTACAAATCAACCTCACATTGGTGCTAACCAACAGAAGCCCTCATTTCTAGTTGTCCTCAAGCATCGTTTGTGATCACGCGGAAAGACAATAAATAAACTACTTGCACAATCTTCTTCCGTTAGTGGATGTCTTTCTAATTGCAAACTAATGTGTAATCCCCATTGAGTATGGGGGATACTAGAATAAGCGAATTTTAGGTCATGATTGTCTATAAATATAGCACAGAGACATTATTATGATGTCCCTCCTCCTAAGAGGAGTCAGAATTATCAACCAGAACGTATATTTGACTGATGCTCAAACAAAGAATTATTGAAGCTATTTCCTTTAAAACTATTACAGGTGATAGATGTTAACAGTCTCAAACTTGAGGCAGATGGTAGTAGTTTCATCTTGAGAAGTAGTTAGAAAAAATAAAAAAGTTACTTGTTAACTTCTGGAAGGGATGCTTGCAGTTTGACTAAATTTGCCATAAGTTCCTTAGCTGCTGCTGCTTCAACATTCTGTTGAAAAATATACAGAGTGGGGTAAGAAGATTATGAACAATTTATATACACACATGAAGAATATGGGGGTAAGTGGGGGATAATTATGAGAGACTGATTACAATGTAAACGTATGGCATCTTGTTGTTTACCTCATAGTCATATCGAGTATAATAGTGGCGACCATAAGTTGCCCAATGTTGACGAACTATGTCTTCCACTGTGACCATATTTTCCCCATTAATGTTGTCCTTGTTTTTGAAAGCAAGAATGGAAAGCCAAGCCAAGACTGCCCAGATCCCATCCTTTTCACGTATGTGATCGGAACCTGACATAGAAGCAATATCATGGTAGGCTCAAAGCTAGTCTTGACCACTTTAAAATGTTATTATTATTTTGAACATGCTTGTACTAAGAATAGTAATACTTGAAAACAAGTCTTTGGCAAATGTTCTCCTGTATGCCTATATAACATTGTTAAAATCTTAATGGGCACAGATAGTTTGCACTACTGAAATTATAAACCACCTCAGCCCTCCACCGCTCTTCATGCGAAGAAGAGCAGAGAAAGTAAGAGGGAAACAAATCAACCCAAATATTCTTCAGCAAATTCACAACTGCTCAATTATGAACTAATCAAAAGGCCATTGGGTATTTGCTGAAATGTTTAAATCAATCAACACGGAGTAACATGAAATGCTCTTCATAGCAGATAACACAATTGCACACAGTTTAGGGCCAGAAACAACTAAAGAAATCTATCAGGAAGCATGTTTCGCAAAGTTATGCATTTTTCGTGTAACCTAGATTATATCAACCTGATACAGATTAGTGTTATATATAAACATATACACACACTCTTAACAATTGGAGGTCTTACATGCAAAACTACCAAGATATGCAAATAGTGTCTTCCATTGTCCAAAAACGGGTCTACAGCAAGCACTTAAGTACCAAAAAACAGAAAACTTCGACATTATGTCCGGATAACAAGTAGAGAAGTGACTTGACATTATGTCCATCTACCAAACACAATTCAGTACTTTTCTTTCCCAAGGAAACTGGTAGGGTTACTACTGGTTTGTATGAACTTAACCTGCGGCAGGAAGGTTGGTCTAAATACCTGCCAACTGGAATTTATAGAAAATCTCCCCTTTCTGAAAGCCACCTTGTCTAGAAAGGTCACACCAACTTACAGATGGCATCAGTTTAACAGGCAGTTATTAAATACAAAAATTCCTCTGTAGGGCTTTCTCGATTTTGAGTTTTGATCCATATCCATTCCATTTTATTTGAAAAGATTTCAACGATGATGATAATGATGCATATCCATCTAAGTTTCTCCAAAAATATAGGTGAATAGGCGAAGTTCTTCAACCTTCTAAACTTCCAATGATATTATACTAGCTAGGTTAAGTTTTTACATAAAAAGCAGAAGCCGCTACAGAAATTTATAGCTTTGCAACTTCCGTAGAGATGATAAACTAAACTTCATCCTAATAATTTCAGTTGGGCATGCAAACCAAAAGCATAAGGCAATTTAAAGGTTCTGCAGCAAAAGTGCCTCCACAATATCACTTCATCATTCCGAGATTTTGTATTAAAGTTCCACTACAGTCCCCAAAATAAGGTATTTGGATTAGTTCTACAGCGCTCTTAAGGTTTGAGTTAGGTACTTCAGCCGAAACAGATTAATAGGTACTTCCACTGAGACAACTAACAATTAATAAAATTACTAGAAAATATACTATGGTGACCTGAAGAAAGATGGACAAATACTTAGTGGACTGGTGTGCTTGGGTCAAAGCCACTCTCAGTACATGAAGATTTATGCTAGGATGTTCAATATGCGGAAATGAGTCCATCCGTGGGAAGCTAGAGGTGGTGCCAATTGAAGACGAGAAAAAAAATCAACTTACGTGGTTTGGATATGTGCAACGCGGACCAATAGATGCTCCTCTAAGAAGGAGTGATAATATAGTAGTTAGTGGAGCGCTAGGACTAGAGGTAAGCCTGGACCAACATGGTTTGAACTTTGAAGTGTTAAAGAAAGATATATATATATATATATTTTTTGTTAGCATTACAGAGACATGGCCCTTAAATGAGCCGAATGGAAGAAGAGGATTCAAACAGCCGACCCCAAAATTTTGGGATAAAAGGCTTTGTTGTTGTGTGTTCAATCTGTCATCTTATGAAAATCCCATAGGAGAAGAATGATTTCTTTCCTAAGTTGCAAGGTAGACAGCAGAGAAGGTTGCTGGAGTTTGAACATTCTATGGGGTGACCACCCCACTGTTATAGACTGTAGTCTGGGTCAGATTATCCTGCCTCCAACCACTGTTGATGGGAGGAGTTTCTCCTGCTTGCACTCAACCTATGGTCGTAAAGGATCCTTTGCATGGCAAGTAGCAACATTAAATAGCTATTGTATATAGTGAACGCTACCTTTGAGGAACCATAGCATACTATTGAGAGGTGCTCAATAAGATCTGTTGAAAGCCCCTCGGTGCAAATTGTTTCTCCTTCATCCTCGCTGAAAGATCTTGCCTTAAGAAAACATAAAAATGGCAATGAAGAAAGGTCTTCTAAGAAAATGAGGAAGAAGCTATATTGGAAGAGGGTGCTTTTACTACACCATAGTAATTCATGTATGCGATAGTTCTTAGGAATTTAATATGAGAAACCCCCCAATCATCTTGGAGAAAAGCTGAAGATGCCAACCTAGCACGCATGATATCACCCTCTCTTTGAGACAAGAACTACTTAGGGTAACTGGTGAAAAGGGAGAGTATAAGGATACCTTGGCAAAAGAGGTCAGGGTCGGTGGAACGGAGAGTGATTGAGAATCAAGTGAACTAAAGTAGGATGCATCAATCAGTTTCTGCTTTCCAATCCAAAGAGATTGAGGCTTCCCTTGGTGGCTCATCACACCATGCCACAACTAAGGAGTTTGATCAAGACCATACCATTAATGGATTGTGAAGTGTCTGTCAGAACTCACACCCCCTATAGTACAAGTGATCATCCTACAATAGTCCAAGGAGGTGAAGTCCATAAGAAAACGACCTAGGTTTCTCTACTTTTTTCTTCCAAAGGAAATGAGCGCATTTGTGGAAGAATGGAGGCGGTAGAAATCAAGGACAAGATGACAGAATGTTATCTAAGATGGTATAGAGAGACTATACATATGCAAACCAGACAAATATATGCACCATTTGGGAGTGATTAGTTACAGGAACTATGGAAGTAGGAGTCAACATAATGAAACTTGCATAAGGGCTGTAAAAAAGTACACATAATATGGCCCTCAAATAGAGCAGTGGAAGACAAGCATCCATCTAGCCGACACAAAAAAATATGGGATGAACACTTTGTTGCCGTTATAACATGTTCGCAATCAGCCTTGCCCAAAGCTAATCCAATATGGCCCGTATCGGTTTAAAACCTCAAGGCATAGCATAATCATCCTGATGCTTGCTGTCTGATTACTGCTTGGCTAATCATCAATATAGCGTGTACCATACTTGGCAACAGGTCCTATTAGCAAAGTGTACTTGAACTATATTTTGGTAATAACTAAAATAAAAATGCACTACCTATCAACATAAAGAAAAAGCTATTCAACCATGTTATTATTGTCTCCAAAAGTCATACAGAAGATAAATTCTAAGAGCATATACCTGTACCAAAACTTTCTTCACCACAAACAGAACAAAGCCCAGCATCCATCAAGTTCCCAAAAAATTTCCAGCCAGTAGGTACCTATGAAAAGTCAATCCTAAGATCAGTCCTGTAGAAACAGTAAATTAGAAGAACTTTTTCAAACTAATGGATACCTCAAAAAATTTCAAGTTTAGGTTCTTCGCCACGACATCAAGTGCAGCTGATGTTGGCATGCTCCTGCAACATGTTGAGAAACAATTAACCATATAAACGTGATATGGTTGTTCTTTGAACCAAAAAGAAAAAGGGGCATATACCAAGATAGAAGAAATTTCCAACTTAAATCACTAGGTGTAATTCATGTATACAAATATTTACTGGCAGAGCATTGGATACTGATTACTTTATGTTCACAGTTCTAAAGAAACAGCAATCAGGAGAAAAAGGAATTAGTGTATCGAACTCACATAAAGCTAATGAAAAAGCTCATGAAACTAGTACTCTGACCTCGATCCAAAAGAGAAAGGAAATCATAAATATAATGAAGCATAGTCCGGACCATTTCAGGTAAGAAGCAAAAAATATATAGTTGTAAGTTCAAACTATTAAATTGCTCTAAATACACCAAATTAACTATAGTACAAAACTGCTGAGTTAAAATGCTACAGAAAGAGACTAATGTCAAATACATCATAGAATGTCATATCTGCCTCGGGAGAATATTGATTGATCAGTTCCATGCCGAGCTACTTGGGCAAGAGCTAGCTAGTTTTGGAAATGTAGGAAGGAAATTAAAAACTAGAAAACGATATTAGTTAGGCGGCCCTCCGCCTTTGCTATGTCTTATATTTTCACTGTCGGTCCCAGGCCCGGATGAAGGAGGAGGTTTGTGTTAGGTAACCAATAACCAACGTAAAACATTGCCGGATATCTATGAAGGCCCGGATGATGGAGGAGGTTTGTGTTAGGTAACCAATGACCAACGTAAAACATTGTCGGATATCTATGAAATGAATCCTTAGATAAGAGAATGCTAAGATGGATGAGTGAAAATACATTAAAAGATAGGATAAGCAATAAGCTTATTCGTGGGAAGTTAGAAGTGGCGCTAATTGGGATAAGGTGAGAAAAAAATTGTCTTCAGTGTTTAGACATGCACAATAAAGACCAATAGATGCTCCAATAAGAAGGGTTAAGATAGCAGTTAAGGAGATGTTAGGACTAGAGGTAGGCCTAAAAAAATATGAATTAGAGTTTTAAAGAAGGATATGATTTTTGTTAGTGTTACATAGGACATCTCTTAACAGAGCTGAATAGAAGAAGACGATTCAAACAGTCAACCCAAAAGTTTGAGATAAAAGCTTTGTTGTCGTTGCAGTTGGGTGACAGAAACTAATGCAAATAAGAGCAACCTGCGAAGACAAATCTTCCCATGTGCTAAGGTTCATAACTATATGAATACTTGAACAAAAATTCAAAGTATAAGGAACCTACAGCTGTCATAACCCTATGACTCCATGTATAAGATAAAGCATTCGTATCAGAAATCTTTACGTGTGTGTGAGTTTGCAACTCTGTGTGCTTTCTTGTGAACACGTGAGGGAGAAAGGGGAAGGAACATGCAAAATACTATATTAGGAAAATAGCAGTTGATATAGCAGTCGATAGGGGGGCAGATATAGGGGGCCAATATAGTGGAATAACAGCTGATATAACGATATATCATCCTTAAATCAGATTCACGGGAGACTGTTAATATTAACAAATGATGTTAATTCTTGATATTAGGTTTCTAAGGTTTACTCTTAATACATATTAGTGACTGATATAGAGAAAATATCGCAATTAGATCGGATTTGTGTGCCAATTATTTTCATTATATACCATATGAGATTAAAAAACAATATATTACAAACTACGCAAGTTAACCATAAACAATTATGAAGAAAACCATCATAATATATTATGTAGTATCTGGTTATAATGATTTAGGTATTCAATAGTCCTGTTTTATTGAACTAGGGCCATATTTTAAGAGAGAGGGAGGGGAAAGTTGGGGGGGGGGGGGGGGGGGGGGGGTGGGGGGTTTGTTAAATACAAGTAACTCTATTTTAAAAGGCATGGTGTGATATTTTAAACTTCAAGAATTTATGACATACTATTTTCACGAATACAGACGGATAAGGACACAATATGTTCTTGTGATACGGATATTTTCAACGTAAGTAGTCAACTATGCTGTATAATACGGACTCGGACACGGCTGACACCATTTTGACGTGTACATGCAACACCAATGACATGCTATTAGATTCTTAATATATTCATAATATTTTAACTAAACATAACACTATACCACTATGTGCCGTATCACCCAATGTAGTCTGCTATATCATTTGATATCTGTTATCCTACTATATGGCCGCTTTCTCTATTCTGAACCTTACCCCTGATATGATGTTTTTGGTATAAGTAGCCCAGTTCATTATATTGAACACATTTTAATTGGATACTACATAAACTATGTTATGCATAAATGAACTTTTTATTTCCATTCTCCCCAAACAAACCAGGAAGAAACTAAAAGATGTTATTCAACTCATTTTTTTCATCACAACATCATCCGACACATTGATCAAGTATAGGAGTGCTAAATATACTTTTAACTACTAAATACCACTGCAACATATCACAAAGATGTTCCAAGCTGAATTCAATTCCCTTAAAACACACACACACACACACACACACTATATTGCCTAATCAAATTATCTCTGAGGGGTGAGCTACAAATGCCATGATGGGTTAATGGTTCCTTGTTGAAACAGAATCCCACTCAACATTTTGTCCAATGTTATCAATCTCAACACCCTTGCTACCATATTTGACTCTAATGTGCAAGTATTGTAATAATACATACTGAATAAAGCACTCCTTAATCCTGTAGATCTCCATAGACCTTGCAATAGATGAACTTTGATCCATGCTGGCAGGAAGTCAGCATGATGGCTATTTACAAGCCCATTTCGAGTCATGAGAATCCCTTTAAATGATTCAGGATTCAGGAATATAGCCTCAAGAAAATGATTATAGGAATATATCATGATCAGGATGCATCTCAAAGACAGGCTCCCTAGCATATACTAGTGCACAGGCATACCAAAGCTACAGAGAGAGTTCCTTTGGCTATATAAAAGACGAATCCTCCAAGTGACATTAGTCACACCACGTACCAAGAAACTTCCATTTAGCAAGAACTAGACAATGCTCATACGGTATTATGGGTATCAGATGAATTTCATAAAATCATATTACACTAGCACTATATGCTAGTGACATTCCTTTTCACTCGGCTTGCTTAATGTGTCATAGCCATGAGTGAAATTCCCTATACAAATGTACCATCTATTAGAATCTTTTGAGTCTAGGGGAAGTACGAACTTTGAGGATTGTCCTTGGTTGCATGAATTCAAACTGCATAACAAAAAATTAGGTTTACTTACATGCCAACTGGCCATCTAAGTTTTATGGCGTGGCCCTCTTGCTGCTCATAGTTGCCTTGGCTAGGAGTTTGGCCCCAGCTTTAGAGGCCATCAGGTTGGCAGCCGGTCCTAAAAACTTGGTCAATTCTTTTCTAAGCTTTTTTATGCTCCATAGCTGACCCCACTTTAATGTACAAAGGCTTGGATGATGATGACAGTAACACTATTTAATTCTGTGGACATCTCTTGTAGCATTAGAATTACAAAAACGAAAACCTGTATCGAAGAAAATCCTTATGGTAATTTGCATATACTTGTATGGTTATCATACTTTTATAGTGTTCATATGTATACTTTTGAGAATAGTTTAAGTGTTAAACCACGAAGACAGAGAAAGCAGCACAGTTGTGCCTTATAAGATGGACAAATGTATCTGTACCATGTTAA
Source organism: Iris macrosiphon (assembly GCA_036927795.1). NCBI lineage: Eukaryota > Viridiplantae > Streptophyta > Magnoliopsida > Asparagales > Iridaceae > Iris > Iris macrosiphon. The sequence goes on from JAYESA010000003.1 coordinate 132,343,971, forward strand.
CCATTATCTCTCCATCCCCAAACCAACCAACAAATGAAAGAGAAAGTTAGCTAGAAAATACTTAGCATGCATCAACATTCATCTTCTTCCCTATCAACTGGTGGGACCTCGAGCTTTTCTACTGACAATATTCTAGACACCTTCCCCCAAACACATGCATACACACTCGGAACTCCAATCTATTTAAAAGAAGGCAGCACTTACATAATAATGTAGCTCTTACAAATCAAAAGCGCATAGAAAATGGGACACACCACAATTGTATACAAAGCAGATCTTATGAAATGAAAAGAGCATAATAAGGAAATGCATGAAGGATACCTTGCAACACCCTTCAGTCCAGAAGCAAAATAAGGAATAGCTTGCACTGCATTAGCAGCGATAATGGCAACAGAATCTGATGGAGTTACGAAAAATCTAACACCGCAAGTAACTAGTATAAGTATATTTCATTTGGATTATCCTCATAAACCTTTAATTATGCATATACCTTTTACCAAGGATCATATTGCGATCTGCATCACCATCAGCAGCTGCACCAAATTCTGGTACTTCGCCTTGTGGACTTGACTTGCCCAATCCCATTCGTGCAACCAATTCCTTTGCATAAGTCAAGTTCGGGTCAGGATGTCCACCTCCGAAGTCTTCCTGTTTGCATCATGTGAAACAGAAATATAGCTTAAGCATTGATGTCCTAAAACTTAAGCAACTGAAGCTTAGGAATATACCTTTGGTGTGCAATTTATCAGTGAACTTTCTTTTGCACCAAGTTCTTCGACAAAAATGCGGTTTGCATAAGCACCAGCAACCCCATGTAGTGCATCATAACTAGTAGTTAAGAGAGAAAACCAAATGCATAAGATATTAAAAGGAACTATTTGTAGCATGGATCTTGCAAATACATGGTCAACTTCAAACTGGAGCATACCAGAATGAGAACTTGGGAGATGATAGCAGCTTTTGGATAGACTGAAAATCGAAAATTGTCCTGAGACAAATGAAGAAGAAATTAATGGGTACACTTGTCAAACCAGAATTGCATCTGAACATAATCTGACCAGACTATTGTACAGTTAGAATAATATAATTAGCCAAATTCTGTGGCCAGTCATTGGCATCAACTATCAATTTTCAAAATAAAGGAAACTCAGGAGTATCAGAAAAACTAAGGAATTTATATACAAGTAACCTACTTCATCAACTTCACATAATCGTCAGCTGAATCAAAAACATCCACGTCAAAGTTTCCTTCAGGTCCACTAAAGCTAGTGACACCTATGGTAGAAATATCTACCTGCAGTACATAAAACGAAGACAAGTGCCTTATGATGTGAGAACTTAAATAAAAAATAACAGGCTAAGTTCAGGAACAAAAAATCTTTACATCTGGTAGGTCTTCTGCAATTAAGTATCCATTGATGGTCTTTGTATTGGCGTAAATTTTATCAGTAATGGCCTCAGGAGCTGGGCCTCCATTTTCCATGTTGTATTTGATTCCAAAATCCTGGGAAAGATAGATTTATGAACATAATGTAAAGAATCTAAAAAACTAGTCAAAATATACAGAAGAGCTAATACCAGAAACCAAATAGGATGAAAACATAATACTAACAAAAGAATAACTGACTTGACAATGGACATTAAAATTTATCCTACAAATGAATTAGACAAAAGGTCATGTCTTAGTAACTCATAAGATGGAACCAGCATCAAGAATCCTCTAGACAACACTCTTGATCAGATAGGTCACTGGATTGTCAGATGTTTCACATTAAAAGTCAACACAATTTGTCTTGCTTGATGTATTCCAGTGGTTGCATGCTTAAAATTACTTTGAAGCGCCATCACAAGTCACAACCAATGAATTCTAGAAAATCAACTATTCCATCATGTGTAAATGTGTCCGAAGACTCAGGCACAGGAAACATAGTATCTTTTTGCAGGAAATCCAAGATTCAACCTAAATGACCAAGATCCATATTCCTAGTAAGATACATATTCCTACTAAGATATCAAAAGCCAAGATCCAACCCAAATGACGATAGGTACAAATAAAATAACCATAAAGGTGAAGACGCATCGTACTCATATGATACAATAGGATCTATGTTGTTAGTATCTTATGATACACGATATGTACCTTGCGATACCATACGATATACTACAATATCGTTACGTATTGGTTGATCCAATACGATACATATAGGCTGATAGATATGCCTTAAGAATCTGGATTCCGAAACTAGATATACCTGTTACGATGAAACAAATACAATTTTATGAGAGTTTCATGTTTCTATGTGGATTTAAAAGTATATACCAAAACTCTTAGAGTTAGTGTATCATACGATACTGAAGTATATCGATACACAATATGTATCGCAAGTTGACAACCTAGAAGAGAGTTTACATAATAAGGCGAACAAACAAATAACCAAAATATGTAAACCAATAGTATAATAGTATGTTTCAAGATAGGAGCATTTAAAGATATCTCGATTATTGCCCAAACATTCTACCTCAGTAATGCATACTTCAGCAGTTCAACAACACATTCTGCATGGGTTTTAGAGAAAATGCTTTACTAACTAGTTTGTAGAATGTAAAGCAAGTTTTCAGGTTATAGAAACAGTCTCAATACCACATAAAGAAAATATTGTGAAAATCTAATAAGGACAAGAAGATATAGTAATGCCAAATAAAACTGGCATACGAATTTGATTATAGATTCTATCATCAACATGATGCTGAGACAAGGTGAGTGCAACTAGTAATACAACTTTTGTTGTTGCAATACCAAGCTAACATAAATAAAAAGTTGCATATTAGATGCAATTGACACACTTAAGTGGGCTCCTCCTGTCCTTGACTTCATTGCTTTTGGTTTCCTCTTAGAACCACTCCAACCTTTTATAATCCGCTTGATAACGATATGTCAAAGCCAGAATTGCTTTCAAATTATCCAAAAGTAAAGATATCCTTATGTAACACCAACTATAACAAGTAGTAATGTGTCAGTAATATCTTAATTTCTGAAAAATTATAGAGCACTCATTCAAAGTTCTGCAACTTTGGTTGTATCCAGTTTCTGCGCTATCTGTAACGTCCAGTGTCTAACCATATCACTCAACTACTACTGTCTATAGTGTACTAATATAGAATTAAATGTCCCATGGAGTCAGAAAAGGAACCAGCAAACAGCCTTTGACAAGATTAGAGAATAGTTTCTTCGCAATTTTGTCATTAGAAACATTTTCAATCATGAACAAGAAAGGATGAAGTTTCTTCACTGAAACTAGAAATGAGTCCTGTAGTTTGAAGTTTGAACAATTCCTTTTGAAAAAGATCATTTGTTGTAGATAATTCACAAGTCATATCCATTCAATTAAGTCAAATAATTGAATACGTACACAGCATATGTATGCCAAGGTTAGAGAATAGTTTGCTCCCAATTTTGACCAGTAGAAACATTTTCAATCATGAACAAGAATAAGGATGAAGTTTCTTCACTGACAGACTAGAAATGAGTGTCGTAGTTTGAACAATTCCTTTTGAAATATTTTTTTTATAGATAATTCATGTGTCATTTCCATTTCAATTAAGTCAAATCCTTGAATATGTACAACGAAGGCGTTGCCTGGTTTGACGGTAAGCCTTGTTGGTTGCATCCTAGAGGATGTGGGTTCAAGTTGCGGAACATACTCTCCGTATAAATGAGGGTAAGGTTGCTTACATCTTGACCCTCCCCAGATCTTTCATAAAGTAGACCCCGTGTCACTCGGACGCCCTTGAATATGTATAACAGCAGTAATAGACTTTCTATATTTTTGCTTATTCCAGCGCATTTCCCACTGTCACCATCCCCCCAACACCCATTCACTCCCAAATACACAATAATAGACAATAGAGGTACAGAAAACTTAAAGATTAGTAACAACAGAACATTAACAGGGAGAGAAATATACCTCATGTGGACCACCTGGATTGTGACTAGCCGTCAATATGAAAGCTCCTGAAGCCTTTGAACCCTGTAATTTCCAGCACCGGTCGCCGTAAGATTTAATCATAACTAGTGAAGATAATAAAAACAAATAATCCATAAAAAGTGGAGGATGATCTTTACATCTGCACCGACTCTTTCACGAATGACAGCTGATACGGCTGGTGTCGAAAGTAAACCATCTTTGCCAACCCAAACACGCCTCACTCCATTTGCAGCTGCCATTTTTATTATAATCTGCAATTTTATGAGGAACCAATCATGGCATAAAACAAAGTCAATTTAGGTATAGCAACATATATATATATATATATATATATATATATATATATATATATATGGAAAAAAGGGATATGAGCCATATGCTCATATTCCTACATGAGCCAATGCACATGTGGACCAATAGGAATGGAGTGTACTAGTGCACATGGACCAATAGGAATGGAGTGTACTAGTGCACATGGGATGTAGGAATTCATTCATATTGGTCCACATATATATATATATATATATATATATATATATATATATATATATATCGCCTATCCAATGAGCAAGGCTTTTGTTGAGCAAACGAAATCTTAACGTTGGATGTACTTTAAATCTAGAAGGCCAAAAATAAAAGTACAGTGTGGATGTAATATTGGCCATTGGATTCAACTTAAAATAAATCCAACGGCTAAAAGATTTAAATGGAATAAGGAAAACTCATGAGCAACGTTTGACAACATCAAGAAGAAAGATGGTGTCGTTGCTCTGCACCGCATGAGAAAGCGCGCCCAATGGACAGCGGCCTTCGCTTCCTTGCTCGAGTCCACCACGACCATGATTACTTAGTACTGTAGGAGTGGCGATATAGGTTCGGGCCATAAGCTTTTCGATTGATTTACCGACAGGGATTTGGTTTTTTGGAACTCCATGATCGCCAGTTGTGTCAGTTGAGGATATATATTTTTTTTTCAAATGAGCCAAAGATGTCTGATCCCACTAAATTCCTCTACTTATACAAGGATCAAATTTTGTCACAGTATAATGTTCAATCATTCAAGGCATAGGGGGGCACAACATCAATAAAACCTGATTCATGTGCTTTGGTGAATTTTACATGCTATCTTTTCGAGATACAAAATTTGATTATTGACTCCATATACCTCAATGTTTATATAGATGACTGAGTTGCTCGTCAAGAAGCTCAAAATGGTTAGTTGATGTTCTCCAATGAACCATGAAAATTCCAGTACATGGTTAGTTGCTTGTCCTTGATTTAAGATTTCATCGATATGGCCTTCTCTATACTTAATGGTGGACAAGGAGGTAGACAGACTCCACAAGAGTGCAATTGAACCATTGGACAAGTCTCACTATATCTTACGAGTTCAATGACTTGAATTGATTAGCAGGAATATTTATTCATTCTGCGGACATTGTTAGTTAGTGTTAAGATGTCCTATCTTTTGAAAGCTTTGACTAGTACCCATCATTGCTCTTCCTTACACTCTTCAGTGGGAATGCAACTTCTTCCATGCTCACAGGAGGAACCTCACGAAACAAACTAAACCATCACCTTGTCTCCTAGAAACTCTTGAAACAATGTAATATATATTTACAAGCCTTTCTGTTTGCACCAGTTAGTACCTAGAAAACTACGAAGGTAACTACTTTATTGCCTGCTATTTTATTGCCTGTGCAAGAGGGGTTTTATTGCCATTAGTCTGATGCTTGATCTTTGTGTATCTATAACTTCAAATGTATTCTTGTCTTAATTATATTTTTCTAGTTGGGTTGTGCCGTGAAGAATTCTTTCTGTGGTCACAAAGAGAGAGATGTTTTCTCATCTTCTGCTTTAGCATCTGTTAAGTATAGCCCATTTCAGTTCTTATACATAACTTATCTCCACTTCTAGAAGTCTGGATTATCAACTGGATTCAATTGTTTTCCATCACTTGGGAATCAATACAAAGTCGAAAACTTGGTCATTCTTACATTGGTTATTGCTGCACTGCAATCTTATTTTGACATTTGCTCGAGTATATTATCAATTTTCAATAAGAATGAGTTTATACTAATGTAGGCTTTATGTTGTACTTCCATTAGGCCCCTGCACAAGATGTGAAGCCAATATCTATTCAGTATGCTAAACTGGAGGAGGATTATGGTCTTGCAAAGCGCGCAATGAAAGTTTATGACCAAGCTGTGAAAGCTGTGCCAAACAGTGAAAAGTTGAATACGTATGAAAGTTGCATAGCTCGGGTAGCTGAAATTTTTGGTGTTCCTAAAGGCAAATTATAAGGGCACTACAACTTTTACTTGGGGCTAGCCCAGGATTGGGGCTAGCCCATTAATGAGCAAAGTTTACTCACACTAGCCCATTAGTTTACTCATACTAGCCCACTTTGAAACCCTTCTTCCCAAACACTCCCAAACCCTCCCCACCCCACCGGAGCCCCCCCCCCCTCCCGCCGTCCTCCTTCGCCTCCTCCCCCGTCCTCCACCGCAGCCTCCCGTCGCCGCGCCTTCCGTCGTCGTCGCCGTCAAAACCAAAAAAAATATAAAAAAAATAGAACTGTCAAAATTTGACATATATGTTGATTTTTAGGACTGTCAAAATTTCACAGTTCTACCAATTGGAAGTACTGTCATTGACAGTCCTAAAAATTCAACATATATTTTTAGGACTGTCAAACTTTTGACAGTCCTACCAATTGGAAGGACTGTCAAAATTTTGACAGTCCTAAAAATGTATGTTGAATTTTTAGGACTGTCAAAATTTTGACAGTCCTAAATTTTTTGACATTGACAGTCGACAGTCTAAAAATCATGATCTAAAAATTTTTACTGTCAAAATTTGACATATATGTTGATTTTTAGGACTGTCAAAATTTTGACAGTCCTACCAATTGGAAGTACTGTCAAAATTTTGACAGTCCTTCCAATTGGTAGGACTGTCAAAAGTTTGACAGTCCTAAAAATATATGTTGAATTGGTAGGACTGTCAAAATTTTGACAGTCCTTCCCATTGGTAGGACTGTCAAAATTTTGACAGTCCTTAATTTTTTTTCCTGTTAATTTATTTTTGTTAATTGTTGGGGGGACCAATTTCAAAATATCCTTAAAATTTCTATCCTTAAAATTTGTTAAAGTATTCTTTTATTTAAAATAGTAAATTTATTATTGGTACATTAAATATTTTGTAAAAAAAAAATACCAAAAGTAAAATTTGGAGGTCGAAATATCGTTTTTTTACGATTCTAAAAATTTGGAAAGTCTGTCAAACGGTGAAACGTTTATCCCGAAGTACTTTTCCATTCGGTCATTTTGGCACAAACTGGAGCTTGTTTCGATCTCCCAGTCAAAAGTTATGATACTTTAAAGTTTTATATTTTATATTTTTGCATGTAATATGTACGTCTTACTTCGGATGAAAATTCTCTCTACACGAATTGTGTTACTCTCGTCGAAAACATACAAATAGACCTATTGTGTGACGAAAAACGATTTGAAAACAAATAGTTATGCCCGTTTGAAGTCTGATCGACGGCAGACGTAATATTCGTACGGTAGATTTTTTTTTTTTTTTTTTGGTTCAATGATAACATATTTTATTTTGGATGTTAAACTAAATAAAAAAAAATCAAAATCCAAAACTAACTAAATAGAAATAAACTTAAAAAAAAATCCTGACAATTAAAATGAGGACGGTCAAAATTTTGACAGTCCTCATTGTTTGTGGGACTGTCAAAATCCTGACAGTCCTAGTTTTATATAAAATTTTGACAATTAAAATTTTGACAGTCCTTCCAAGTGGTAGGACTGTCAAAATTTTGACAGTCCTGATTATAACAATTTGGGCTAGCCCCAAGTAACTTTTAGGATGACAAACTTGTAATTTTTTGTAAATTTTCAATGGACTAGTCCTGAGTAAAATGTGCAGTGCCCTTATAATTACCCTGCCTAAAACAAGAGAACTATTACGAGGTTAGTTCTGTTTCCATGCGAAAACTTCAATCTCTGATATAACTTAACATCAGATTAATATGCTTGAAAAAGTGCGCTCCATTAGGAATTGGGGAAATAGTTGCACAAGACTTGAAACTCTTCAAAATATCCCTATCCTTCCACCTCCCGATCGCCAACCCAGTCTCCTTCCTTGCTTTCCCCGACACCAACTCCCTCCACAAGAACCTGACGTCCGCACACCTCCTTAGCTCCCCGTCCGCCTCGTCCGATTGATCCTGACATCGTCCGAGACCAGCATGAACCACCCAATCCTCCCTCTATCCATCTCCTTTGTCACGTCCCGCCTCATCGTCCGTCCGTCCGACTCCGTATTCCTCACCTTCACTTCGGCCCTCGTCAGCTCCTCAGCCAGTCTGTACCCGGCCTCGGGGATGAGTATCTCCCTTGCGACTTCTTGTACTTATCGATCTTCCGCGAGAGATGCGCGGCGAGGGCGACCTTCAGGCGTCGTGGGTGGAGCTGATGCAACTGAGGTGCTTGGCCTGCTCGGTCTGGTGGACGACGGCAAAATGGTTTGAGGGAGAAGTGCCGGTAGAAGAGGTACTAGAAAATGGCTATTGGGTGTGCATAGGAGGAGGAAGGTGAGAAGAGTTTGAAGAGGAGGTAGTTTAGAGGGGAGGCTTTGGTCCGGATGAGCGGTAGGTAGGAGAGTACGGGAGATATTAACCTTTAATCTAATGGCTAGAATTTATTTTGCTCATTTGCTCAACCAAAGTCCATGCTCAATGGATAGTCAATATATATATATATATATATATATATATATATATATATATATATATATATATATATTACAATCAATAAAAAATTTGTATCCATACAAGCAATGGCTTCAACCATTAATTTATGATCTAATGGTTCTTATTGAAAGAATTTTCTTGTAATATGACTAGGAGTAATAATTATCAAATTTTGTGAAAAACATTATTTAATCGTGTTTTTTCGTTGACTTGTTTGTTACAGCCTATTGTAGGTCATTTTTTTGTGTCATGATTCACTATGCATTTGTTAGCAGGTTAACATGACCTGCTATAGCAAGTCAAGTCAAAATGTAGGAGACAACTTGCACAATTCATTGTATTTGTCTTGTTTGTATGTATACCAAAGAAACGTTGTTTGTATATATATATATATATATATATATATATATATATATATATATATATATATATATGGTTATTTACACTAATCTTCCATATGTTTTATGTTTACTAAACTGAGCTCCATTATTTTAAAAATAATTACACGAATCCCCCATGTTTTATGTTTTATGTTTTATGTAAAGGGTTATTACACTAACCACCCTTGTTTTGAAAATAAAACATAAAAGATAGGAGAGGTCCGTTTAATAAAAATAAAACATAAGGAAGGTTAGTGTAAATAACCCTATATACATACAAATAGTAAACCAAGATCTGCAACTAAACAAAACAACTTAGTGGACTGACGAAATCATAGGAGAAAAGTTTAACTATAGGTTACCACAGTTTTATTTTGGATCTTCGAACAAAACTATTGACTAAGCAAAAAAGAGACACATACACGCATGCATATATATATATATATATATATATATATAGAGAGAGAGAGAGAGAGAGAGAGAGAGAGAGAGAGATGGTTTCAAAGATTGTTTTTGAAACATAATTCTAAGAGATACTTTAAGAAGATGTGAGGAATATGTCAAATTTAATGTGAAAAAAATTACAAAACAACCATTTTTGCACTAAATCAAATTGTATTTGAATATTCACTCTGCTGAATGTTTAAAACTTTCTTTAGAAATTTCCCACATTCTTGATGGACCAATATGCTATTACTAACAATATTCATTTAGGATAACAAAAATAATTGGAACAAATACAGTTTAAGAGAAAAAGCATATAAACCATCAATAAATATGTGCAACAAGGGATGCAGTTACATGCTCAAGCAACCAGGTTCGAGCAATACCTGAATGGCATCTTTTGAGTAGTAGCGTCCATCCCCAGAAACAACAATGGTAGCACCTGTATCATGAAACACTTGCTTAGATTCTTCAAAAGCTGAAGAATAACTGAACTGTTAGATCATATGAAGCAGAACGCAGGAAACTACTGTAAGGTAACAAGGAAACCAATAATGAAATAACTGAACTGTCCGATTTTGCCTTTCCATCAGTTTATTGAGCATGTGATGGGTTCACTTTGAGCAAGATATGTACAGAAAACCAGAAAACTACAATCACAATATGCACTTCTTTACATTCGGACATAATTAGACACAATACAAGTTACTGGATGATAAATGGTACAACAGAAAACAGTTCTCTTTATCCCAAATTGTTTATAACATTAAGAAATAAAAGTTGAGATAAACTCTATCTGTATGTATGTCTTTCCGTGAAAAAAGAGTTTATCTGTATCCATTTCACAAATATCCCTATTCTTGGTCTTCACTTTATCCCAAGTGCCTGACACTTCTGGGAAACAGGCTATTAAATTTTTATATCATCAAATATTCAATATAAATAGATTAGTTTAAAAGGTTCATATGTAGTATTCATATATAGAATAAGCTTTGCAAAGGTAAAAATAGGATCATAGTATTTTCTTAGAATGCAATATTTTGATTGATTTGGAACGGTTACATAAAATACTATATGACTAGTTCCTATGGGTGACACAAAATATTACAAGTTTTAAGTAGTGGCTAAAACCAGTATGTGTGTGTTTCCAGCTGATAAGAATAATCCTAAGTTCAGCCAAGACAGCCCGTTTTAAAGGGGGGAGTACATTAACGTGAATTCATAATTTTTAGCGTATCAAGTGTACCGAATATAGTTGTTTATTAATATGACATAGCTAGGATCAATTTTGGGATGATATAGTATCAGAGAAAGATGCATTATATGGATAGCAGAAATTTTAACATAAAATTCTAGAGATGGAGAGAGACCAAAACTAAAAACAAGTTACAAACCTGGCCTGGAACAATAAACATCGACTTCAACAAACATTTATGTATAATATGCCAAAAGAAAAAGTTAATGTTATGACGGATCTATAGTGTATATTCCCACATTCAGAACCGTCATAAGACATGTAAGTACCATACAATATGAGACCCATATTTAAGTGAACAGATGCGGAACTGGTGATGGAGAAATCGGGTATATCCTAAGTTTTACTACTAAAACCAGCTCCTACTGTTTGAAATATGAACACTACAACACAAAATCATTTCCTTTATATGAGCTTAATCTATCAGTTACTTGGAAGACTAAAAGTACTTCTAGAAATGCTCAAGGTCTGAACAAGATTAATCATTAACCAATCAACAAAAAGTTGTATGCTACAGTTTTGTACGAACTTCATTGAAATTAGAATGTGATTGTTGTCAAATTCATAATTTAGCTTTTCCCTAAGAGATTATCTAAATTATGCTCGGGCAGTAAAATAACATGGAGCCTGCAAGATACATTAAATCTTCATGATATAGTATGGATCAAACTAATTGGGTCAATATAATGTGATCTTTCCCTAATAAGGTATTTGGATGTTAAGTGGTCACATGTTCAATATACGACACTAGTCAGAATGATACCAGATTTGACATCAAACCATAAAAGTTATGCGCACAAGTTTACAACCATGTTCAAAAAATTTACTCTTTATATGTTACGTTATGGACAATTTTTTTATTTTTTTTTACTGTCAAAAATCATAACTCTGAACTCCTAAGCAAAAACGTCAAAACAACTAAAATTATAGAAACTGAAACTCAGAAGAGACCAAAACCGAGATGAAACTCAGAAGAGACCAAAACCGAGATCTTGAACCTTCTTCTATGGTATTCACTATTTCTTACTAGGTAACCAAAGGTGCGTTCTAAGAGTTCTCCATTGTGTGAGACTTACTAACAAATCCTCTCTTTCTTACTTGCATTTCTCTCGAAAGTTACCTGCACCATGATTTCTCATAGGTATCTTGAAAGCTCCTTAGATATATTTACTATTACTTCTATTTTCAATCCATATCCTAAAGTTTGATAGTTCTATCACAACATTTCCAACATCATAACAGAATATCGTAGGTGTCAATAAGATTATTCTTACAGTATCCCAGCAATGTGGCATTGTAGTCATACATGTTTCCTAGAAGTTTCTTAAATGCAACATATCTTTTTACTTTTACAATTCTCATAAGTTTCACAAGACATTATTACCGTTTTCCATTAGTTTCACCATCGGCAGCACAAGCATTATTGTTAATATTGATGTTTTATCATTTTCCATTTCCACCAATTTCATATTTTTTTTAATTTAGAAACGGTAAAGAAATATGAAGAAGGGAGATGGAAAGAGTAAGGACTTCACTTGGATTACTTTACAAAAGATCCTGACATAAGCAAACAGGGAATTCAAGTATTCTTTCTTCTACGGCTTTTGGTTTGGGATTGCTATTGCTTTTTCAAAAGGTATCAGCAGAAACAGCTTTTGATAGCAGGTTCCCAACTACTTTTAAAAGCTGCCACAAAATTGAACTGACTTTTCAAAAAAAAAAAAGATAAGTTTTTGCCAAACAATTTTTCGGACTGTTTTTCAGAAAAATAAAGCAGAAGCAGCCATGATAAGCAGTTACAAATCCAGCCTACATCTTATGAAGCCTAAAATAAAATGAGATTTTCTAAGAGGAAAAAAGGAAGCTTCCAGTTCAATTCAAAGTTGCACGGAACATTTTGACAGGTTTAGCTAGTAAAAAAATCAAATTGGTCCCTTCTAAATTCCTTTGAAGCTGATCTCAATACAAAGAGTGGGTGAAGCTGCATGCATCATATCACTAGAAAAACAAACACCCTAGTCTCCATATTTTCATGGTTTAAGAAAATTTTGTGCAACAAAAGTAGAGCCTTAAACTACAATAAACAAATATATAAAGAAAAGAAAAATCATACTATATATTATTGTAAAAGAACTATCATCGAATAAAAAAGGATGATTTAATTATGCAGCACATCCAAATATAATGGTGAGAAAAAATGGCATGCACATCATGCAGCTTTCAGAATATATTAATCTAATTGAATGTGTATATTAGAAATGCACATTACATACATTATATAGCAGGTATCAGGTAAAATTCACAATATTTTATAAGACATTAGAAAACTTAGAAGCAAATTGTAAGAAACAATTTTGAGTTAAAGATGAAACACTGCCTTTGAAATCATATACAACTGATTCAACACATTTGCATCTGTATTTGAGTTAAAGATAAAACACTACCTTTCACTTTGTCAGTAGCAAGGGCATTTAATGTTGATTGAACAAAGTTGTGCAGATAATTAGGCTGCTGGAATACTACCACCTGAAAAGAATTATTCGAGACATAGCAGATTCATTAACAAAACAAAAAAGCCATCAAAAAGGAGGTTTGAAGTAATATAAATACTCCCACATGCTGAAAACATAAAGTTCAAAAGTAAACATTCCAAATGAAAGTGTAATATTTGGTTTCTGTCCACTAGTGTAGAGAAATCTAGTACACCCACAGTTTATGCTATCAAACAAATTTGACATAACTTGAGACATAGATCATAGTTTGCAGTATCGGCCGATACGGCTTGGCATGTCCTGATCTGATACCAATCGATATCAATACTGACCGATACTGATATTGGGGTCTCTTTTTCAGTCAATTCAGCAAAAAAAAAAAATTTGAACGAAAAAAGCCAATCAACAAGGGTGTAAAAGGATAGTAAGATTATAAAAGCATGTAAAAATACTAAAAAAAAGAGAGTTATATATCGCAGTTAAACCAATAGGCAAGGATGACTACGATTTTATTCAATTACAAAATTACTAAGAAACAACACAAAAAATACTTAAAATTATGAATAAATATATAAAATATTTTTTCTGAAATTTAATAATTTAGTAATAATTATTTTCTCTCCGATACCAAAAAAATCTAATACTTCGATCCGAAACCGCCAATAGTGCTGATACCAACGATCCCGATACTCATAGGAAGGGTCCGATATTGCGAACTTTGGCATAGACATAATAATATGGTGCAAAAGAGGCATTTGAATTAAATTTCACAGGAAGCATAACAGTTATATAAATGAGTTTGAAAATTAACTAAAACTTTGCAAAGTGATTTTGCTTTCTCTCTCTAGACCTTGATTAATATATGTATTTGGTCCTACAGTTAATGTGCTCTCAACCAGAGCAAGGTTGTTTCAGTGAACATAGTTACTCCATATCATTTGATTAATATACAGCTATTTTGATCCTCCATAATGAACTGTTATGAACCATATCATCCCGTTTTTGCTTTGATTTTGGTTTTTGTCTTCTGTGTTTCTTCTTTGTTTCTTGGGACACTAATATTCTTTTTCATGAAAAAGAATTATTGCTTAAGATGTGGCTCCCTATCAAAATCTTTAAAAAAAAACCAGAAAAACATAGAGCAAGAAATCTCCGCCCTAATCAGAGAATCCTCGCCTATGTTGCATGGACATATCTTCCCCTAAATCAGGGACTCCCCACCTAGATCTCACGTACACGAGAAAATGGTGTCCGTAACCATATCGTGTCTACACATGTATCCGTGTTGGTATTGTACAACATAGTTGACTACTTCTTGTGCCTAGCTGAAATTTCCCACAATCCGTGTCCATATTCTGTCCTTGAGTCCGTATCGTGTCCTTTATCTGTGTTTGTTTTCGTGGACATAGCTCCCCGCTCTGTTATCAAATGCTTGTAATCAAATGGCATAAACAAATTGCATCAAAATTGCCAAGTATTCCCCTTATCTCAATCAATAATCAAGGTCCCCGAATAGATCATCAGTATGCATCAAATTGGATAGAGACACTCCAAGAAGCATGTCCATGTCCGTATCGCATTAAACACGACACACACTCCAAATCCTCGCGGGCCGGGCTCCTGCTGTTAGGTCTATGACACGCCAAAAACCCGGGACGTGTCCTCATCGTGTCGTGTCGTGTTCGTGCAACGTACGATCGTGCACATGGCGCGCAGATCCGACACAAATAGTACAAAACAGATGAGACCGATGCATAATTCATCACTCAAAATTCTCCAAACGAGCGGATCAAGTAGATCTAAGAAAAAGATCGGGATGATCGATCGGCGTCACCTTCTTCCTGAGGCCAGAAGTCCCCGGCTTCTGTCCGTCGATCGGAGCCGTCTCCTTCCGATCGACCTTGAAAATCGCCATTGGAGAGAGAGAAAGCAAAGGTGGTGATGCGAGGAGGAAGAAAGAAGAAGGAGATGATGAGAAGAGTTTAGAGGAACTATGCAACCATTTATATACACACAAGAACAAGAGGACTGTCTCTTCCAGAGCACAAATAGCATTTTTCGTGTGGGCACCACAATAACTGACGTAGCGGATCAGCAGAGCCGTAGTGAGCGCTTCAAAGCTCGGGCATCCGATCTGGAGCGTAGAAACTTTCAGACGTGGTTGTATACTGGTACGTGCTAAGAGCATCTCCAACCCTATTGAATTGTAATGTAATATAATTTCTATGCGAAACAAAACACAAGATAATATCTTTTCTAAATAATAATATTATATTCACACAAGATAATAAATTAAAAAAAATTAATACAAAAATATTAAAAAGACAATAAAATATACTTTTTTTTTTAATTTCGAGACAACTTTTTCTCTTGTTCATTTCTTTCTAAATATTTTTATTCATAATTGATGATGTGAAGTTAAAGTCATTGTCAAGTGCATTGTCTAAAACAGGACAACCAACTTCACAATAGATTTCTCATGTGATGCCATGTCAACTTCATAAATTTTTTTTATATGGTCCGACATTTCGTACGAGACTTTGTGCATGTTGCGTTGCACGTCTTGTGGGCCCACTGTCCCACAACTCATACCATTAATAAATGGAATAAATAATATGTCCATGTGGTTCGATCCACTGATTTTTTGCCACTTAGTCGGAATTTTATCTCTCTTCTCAGTCAACATCATAACTTATTTGACATTTGTATTAGAGAATTTTTTTTCAATAAAATTTGTTATTCCTATGTGACAACAAGTTTATTTCAAACTCACCATAGCATTGGTAATGCTCTAACATAATGTAGTTTCAATTGGTTATAAAAAAATTAAAAAAATCGTAGAGGAACTAGTGAGTTCTTAATTTTTGAAACTCTTGGCAATGAATAGTGGTTGGATTACGTGTATCCCTTTCTTTTTATGGTTTTTTTTTCTAAGTGCCTAAATAGAAAAAAATATAATGGTCTAAACAGAAAACTAAGTCCTTGTGTCATATTCATTCTTCTTTTGAGTTCTTATTTGAGTTTCTGTAGTGGAACTGATTTGTTATTAGATTTATGTAAACGAATATGTGGTTTTGACCACTAATGGCCTGCAGATGATGTGCCCCCCTAATGGCTTCGGCCTCCCCTCCTCCTCCTCCCCTTTATCCCGTCCTCTTAAACCGGGGGGGGGGGGGGGGGGGGGTGGCTCTAATGAGAGATCGTCACGTGGCGCGAGGCATTGGCGGTCACCACCAATAGCGGTCAAATTACATAGATACTGACTAGACCGTAGGAGCCCTGAAACCATCAGAATTTTTTTTTTTGTGACAATTTACCAATCAGACTTTAGGGTAGTGTCAATTGACCACATTCGTCCATATTTTCGTCTTAATCTGTCAATTTCGATCATGTGTCGCTCAAATGACTGATTTTTTTGGTTGTTTGAACAGACGAAACAATTCAATTCAAGTGTTTTCCTCCCCTTAGCTTGACTGGTGTTCAATCCACTCCTTATTTGGGGTAGTAATTTTTTCGCAACACTCTTCTTCCTATATATACCTAACTTCTTCATCTTCCTTCTCATAGATACCATTTCTCGGAGGCATATGTAAGATAGAAGAGTATCGGAGAAAAATAATTCCTCTCAAAATAAGGATGAAATTGAGCATCAGTCAAGCTAAGTGGAGAAAAGCACTAGAGTGGACTGTTTTGCCACTTCAAACAGCAAAAACTCACATGAGTGTCACGTGGTCGTAATTGACATATTAGGAAGAAAATGTGGACGAATGTGGTCAATCCCAAATTTAGGATTGTATATTTTGGTTCAGGGTAAACTCAAAACTGACAAATATGTTAAGAAATGTCACTTTCCTAGACCAAATGTATAATGTCCCACTCCACGCGATGTTGTGGACTTGATTGTTAGCTCGAAGGACTTGGTTGGACTTGGATTCAAACGGAAGAATCATATAGAGATTGTGGTGTTCGAGATGAAGGTTATTCTCAATTGGTGGATAGTTTTAATCCTTCTCTTCTTTACTTTCACACTTAATAAAATGATATTAATAGTCTTTATTTCTATGCCATGAGATAGTTAATGATGAGTAAAAATAAATAAGATAGATAAAAAAGTAATATCATTATTGCTAACTTGTTGCTATAAAACATGGAATGTTAGAACTGTTGATTATCTTATCATGTAGAATATTATATTGTCGTTGTAAACAAGAAGATTGTCGTATTGTTGTTCATTTATGGAAATGTGGAAAATATTTGGGACCGTTGGGTTGCCTAGATATAAATCCCTGGACTAGAGAGAAGAGAAGTGTGAGCGATGGCTCGAGGTATATGGTGATAGCAAAGAGATGTGTTGCATAGTTATTTTTAGTTTATGTACCTTGCATATATTTTATAATTAAATGTTCACGTATTTGCATGATCATGGAAAAGTTGGGCACAAGGTTTGGGTTACTCGAACGATTGTCGGGACACCAAAACCGGTTTGGCCTAGGGGAAAAAGATAGTAAGTGCTGAGCACACATATTTTTGGACTTTCGGTGAGGCTAGCTACCTGAACGTGAAGAATCGTCGTCTTACCAGGCCGTAGTCCAAGATGATGTATCACCAGTAACTTTCATATAGTTAGGCTACATGTTAATGCCAATCTGCTTGCAGGCCTATCAGATTGTTTGCATGAACGAACTCTTACACACTTATATTTTATGAAGGCTAACAATTGATGCAGGAACATACTTATGACACGTTTTTACATTATGTTTGATAACATTATTACAGGGAAGGATGGTAAGCCTTGGGTAATATTCACTGTGTTTAATGACAAACTTATGTTTATGTATATCTATATGTCTATGAAATTGTTTATCGATGTCACCTGTATGATTTATATAACATTCTTACGAAATATTAACTGGTCCTAAGATGAGATTAGAAAGACTACATAATAATTTTATATGTTATCACATGATTACCATATTGGTTTAGTTGAGTTGACTAGAGGCCACTGACTAGTGCATTTCAATGTACTGACCCCCCTTTCCCCTCCCCCCCCCTTCCCCCCTTCCCCCCGGTGTGGAGTTTGCTCAGACTTGCTGAGGCGTTGGAGCTCGGTTGGCAGCTTGAAGCTGTTCGACTGAAGATGATTTCTCTTTTGTATATAAATGACATAATATTTGGAACATTGTTGCTTATATAGTTTCTTGAGTTGTAAGCCTTGTTGCATCATTGATGTTAATAAGATCAAGTGCTTGTAATCAAGTTATTCGTTTGGCCTCGGGCCATCGTAATTTTGTTATATTATCAAGAAAGATAATTATTTTTGTATATCATGTCTATTCAAGTTTTCTACTTATTTTTGCTCCAATGACTTTGTTTCTTAGATGTTTTATCTTTCGTGATTGATCTTTTTTTGTACATGTATAATTTATACTTGTACGATATCACATTCAGTGGCGACTTTTAATTCTGTAAAATCAGAACATGACACCAAAACTATATTTAGACATAACTGAGTGGCTCTAAAATTGTTGAAAATGAAAGCGCAAAAATCGTTCCCAAAACCAGAGAGTACCTGCGAGAGAACCGAGGAAAACACACAAACCAAAAAATGCCAAACACAAATCGAAGATACAGAGATTTTTACGTGGAAAATCCAGATAAAAAAGATTACGGGACGATCGGAGTCAAACCCTGAAGAACCTCCACTAATGGAATAAAGATAATACACCCTCTACAAGCTCCTCCTAATCCAACCCAGATCACCACAACGCTTAGGAATAGAAAATAGATTACACCACGAAGATAGAAGACAATGAAAAATTATCCAAAATTGATCTCCTCCTCCGAAACGGCCTCCAATCCTTCTTTCTCCTTCCTAAAGTTGCACAAAAACTCTTGCCTCATTTTTCTCTCCTTGTTGCATGTGTTAGGGTTCAAAAAACCTAACTTATACTCCCTAATCCTGCAACCAACCTGAATCATAGGATACGATCCAACGATGTATAAAATACCTTAAAAATTTTGTTCTTACCGCCGATCGAACTCTGTCTGGATTCGGCCCGAGTCGATAATTTGCCAGTAAACGAAGACAACAGCTTTCTGGAGCTTCTGGAGCACCATGACCGAGTTCGTCCCAAACTCGGCCTGGAGAACCGAGTTCGGTTTGAACTCGGTAGGCCTGTTTCCAGCAGCCCCTCCTTCTCCTGTTTGCTACTCCCAAGCTTCTCCGACTTCTCGAATGGTCCTCGTCGTCTCCCCGAGCTTCTCTGACACAAAGGCGACACTCATCGCACTCCAGGGTGTTCTCCACATCAGTAGCACATACTCACTTGGTGAGTATCTCGTAGATGGTCGATGCTCTCTGTCGCTCCTCCACAACGGAACCACTGGTGCTGACTGTATATCAACAACCTCCTCCCCTTCAGAAACTGCCTCCTCGGCATGCTCATCCTCCTAAGGGTCACCCTGACCACTATCAGCAGGCTGATGATCAAGGTTGGGAGCAACTACATGTACTGGCTCCCCCATAACTAGATTCTCTACGATGTCCTTTAGAAACTGCTCGAAGCGAAATAACTCTAACTCAGGTAATTCTTCAGCCCTAGAAGGCATCTCGAAATCCCGAGTGTTGGTCATGCTCTGATCCTCGACAAATAACACGTCCCTGCTTCTGTAGAGCATTCTTTCCACTGGGTCATAGAGTTTATAGCCAAACTCATCCCGACTGTAGCCGAAAAAGATGCACAGCCTCGTCTTCGGCTCAAGTTTGGATCTCTCGTCCTTCGGTATATGTATAAAGGCTTTACAACCAAACAATCGCAGGTGATTGTATGATGGTTCTTTGCCGGACCATACTTTATCAGGCACATCACCCTGCAAAGGAGCACTAGAAGATAAATTAATAATATAAGCAGCAGTATAAAGAACCTCACCCCAATAGCTGTCTGACAAGTTTACTTCTGACAGCAAACACCGCACCCTCTCCATCAGCGTCTTGTTCATGTGCTCTGCTACACCGTTGAGCTGCGGTGTCTTTGGTGGAGTCTTCTGCTGTCGTATCCTTTGCTCTCTACAATAAGCATCAAATGGACCGATATACTCGCCTCTATTTTTTGACCGAACACAAAGCAGCTTCTTGCCCGTTTTTCTTTCAATAGAGGCCTGAAACTCTTTAAAAGTGTACAGCAGCTGATCCATGATCTTTAAGGCATAGACCCAAATCTTCCTGGTACAGTCATCAATAAAAGTTACAAAATAAGAAGCACCTGTCACGCCCCAGTCCCAAAATACCGAGGGACCAGACGCGTGGCAATGGCCAGCAGCACACACCGATGGACAAATCCAATTTAATGGATCCATCAGGGCATGCTTAAGCTGTAGTACAACAATAAGTAGGTCCAATGATATAAGTCACAGTCTATACTAATCTCCTCCATAACAGATAAATACAGATCCAATGCCAGAATAATGTAAATAAAATAAACTAACAAAACTGAATAAAAGTGTCTCGGAGAACAATCCGAGTACAAGTCTGGTACATCAATGAAATAGACTGGAAATAAAATAACTATAAACTGAAATAAATGAGTATCTCAAGCCAATACTCAAGAGAAGTCCTCTGGTACAATCTCGTCCTCAGATCCTGGTTCTGCTCTAAGGTAGGCACCTGCTCCTGCTAATGCTAATGCTCCGGTCCCGTATACCTCGGGATAGATCTCGTCAGCTAATCTTGGGGACATAATCCGGATCCAGGTCCTCAGGGGACAGCAAGGTATAGAAAATACAAGACAAAATAAATGCAGTGCAGCAATAAATGAACAATAGGGTAAATATATAACCAGCTAAGTGATATGCAAGTTGAGAGCTTTAGTCATACTCGGGCTGAGGCTACTACAGGATCAGTGTCGGAGAAACCCATAGCAGTATTTTCTCGAAGGGCCAGAACTGGTGCCATAGCTCTGTGTCAGAGACTAAGACACATCCAGATGTCAATATATAATATAATCAGCCTTTGTTATGGCAATACTCTCCCCACCCAATGAAATCTCACGTCTCATGTCCATGACACGCAGGATCAAAGCTAATACAACAAGTCAGGATGTAAACTAAGCATGTAAACTGTATATGTCATAAAGCTGCATCCTATACAGAATCACCATGAATATCTCAGGAAGATTCTGTCTCATGAACAGTGTCAAGTGTCCTGGGTATAATGTACTTGATAAGACAAGTACGAGGATGTAAAATGTCACGAGTGTCCATCTCTTGATGGCAATACACAACACCGCGTACGATGTTGGCACCCGACTGTAATCGGACGCTAAGTAAGTCACACGGTCCTAGGTTAAGCATGCACAACATTGTAAAAGAATCAAGAAAAATATGTAACAAGACTGCAAAGTTTGGCAAGGTACACTTGCCTGTGGTCCTGGCTCCAACTGTAGCTCTGGTCTCAGTGTGATCTGCTGGTACCACTCCGGTTGCTGAAATAAACATCACCATTAGCTTCAGAAAATATCAAATAGTTAAAACGTCTGTCCTTACGTCCAATTTGAACACAGGGGCTAAAATGACATTGTCGGGCCAAAGCGGGGTCCACATGTGGGCCACTTTGCACCAAAAAATATGTCAGGGTCAAAGGTCTCCAAATTTGCCAAACTTAGTGTCAACAAGTCAGGAACGATGATACGAACCCAACGAAACTTCTAGAATTGGATTCCGATGAGCCGATCACAAAATCGCCCGTCAAGTGGAGCCTGTGGGGCCCACGATACGCGATTTTGTCAACGTTCTCAGAATCGAACCAAACTTGGGTCACAGGACCAGCGTATTGCTACGAGTCCGATGGCACAAGTTTCGTCTCGATCCGACGTGTGTACACGAAGTTACGATGTGTTCCAGAACAGATGGATACGGGGCGGTGTCGGCGGATACGCGTTGATTCCGGTGTGCACCCACATCAGAATCAACTTCTGTAAAATCTCACACGTCCGTATCAACGACGCGCACGTTTCGGTAAAGACCGCGTGCGACCAAGTCGTCCCGTTTGGCGGGGCGCACTCAGTTCCGGGGTAAAATATGGCGTTGTTTTTCCTGTTTTTGGATCGCAGTGTGCGATCACCACAGGACGCAATGCCCTGAGCGGGTTGCACGGGCACCGAGAGGGTCACTCAGGGTCCGCGACACAACTGACGGAAACGAAAATGGGTAAACGAGCAGGGAGATACGCGTACCTGAACAGGGTTCGAAAAACCTGAATTATCTCGTGTCCGACACGACACGAAGGGCCGTGTCCGTGTCCTGAGTCCTGTGTCCTAGGTTAGGGTTCTGGGGATGCTGCTGGCCGGAGCTCGGGAGGGCC
Source organism: Iris macrosiphon (assembly GCA_036927795.1). Taxonomy (NCBI): domain Eukaryota; kingdom Viridiplantae; phylum Streptophyta; class Magnoliopsida; order Asparagales; family Iridaceae; genus Iris; species Iris macrosiphon. The sequence goes on from JAYESA010000003.1 coordinate 132,366,657, forward strand.
GGAGGGAGGCTGGGGTCGGGCGGCGCTGGCCGGAGGCGGGCGTCGTCTGCGACGCGCGAGGGGCGGCGGCTTTGAGTCGGCACGGCGTGCCGGAGTCGGGCTCGGGGCGGTTGGGAGGAGAGAGGGGCAGGAAGAAGGAGGAGGAGGAAGGGCCGGCGAGGCGCTGCGGGAGGCTCGACGGTGGGGGAGGCGGCGTGCTGGGGCGGCGCGGGTGCGGCGAGGGGTTTCGACGAGGGCTAGGGTTCAGAGGAGGGATTTGGGGAAGGAGATGGGGGAGGGGGTGGTTGCGGCTAGGCGCCGGGCGGCTGAGCTAGGGCGGGGGTCAGCGTGGGCGCGGCTGTGCGGCGCCGGGGAGGTCGACGTGGCGGAGAAGGGTTGGCCGGGCGGAGCGTGGCCGGAGGAGAGGGGTAGGTCAGGCGGCTGACGGCTAGGTTAGGGATTGGGATTTTTAGTAATTAGGGATTTTTCCTTTTTCTTTTCTTTTTGGTTTGTGAAGAAAAACCTAGGAAATTATGTATTTATACATACGAAAATTGGACTAAGGTTTGACCTAGGATTTGGGCTGGGTCAACGCTCCTTGGGCTTGGCTTCGGCTCTCATGGGGATGTCGGACGTTTGGTACGGGTTTAATTCGGTTTAATTATTTAATAGTTTTTCGGGCTTTAAAAATATTTCCGGAGTCCAATAAATTCACCGAAAATTACCCTATGTCCGGTTTCTCATTTTATACCATAAAATATTATTTTTATAATATTTTAATATTAATTAAAAATCATTTAATTAGAAAATACCTAGGTATTAATTACAGAAAAATTCTAAAAAATTCAAATTAAAAATTCTTGAAAAATCAGGCGGATTACAATCTACCCCCCTTAAGAGGATGCGTCCTCACAATCAAAAGATTAACCGGTCAACAGAGATGACATGGTTGCAAATATTGTTCGCAGCACATCATGATCAAGGAGAGTCAAGGTTGAGGGTGTAAGAGTAATACAAAGGAAAAAATCATTTCCCTAAGCATTAAATGTTATGCAGTTTCCCGGGTGAAAGAAATCTAGAAGGCTACAATTTCGAAAACTAGGTTATCACTTAAGAACATACTAAGTTATAAATTATAAAAGCATACTAGGTTATTAGCAAGTTCAACATTACTAGGTTAAGGCTAGGGTCACGAACCAATAAACACGAGATAAAACAATACTAGAAACAGAAAAACTACGAAACTTATGTGCATTAGCTACTCCATGAATCTGCGCATTCTCCACGGTCATCGTTAGGGCTTGTCCGCGTCCTTGAGGTAGTGCCCTCTGCTGTTGCTGGGCTTGCTGGAAGGGTGCTGGTCGAGGTGCCAAAGGTGGCCTTGGTTGATATTCTCCTGGTGCTGGTAGAGCTTGTTGGTTTGCCCTTGGTGCTCCTTCTCTACGCTCAGGACAGTCCCTCACTGCATGCTGTCTGGATCCGCAACCTAAGCATAGTCCTAACCTGCGTCGGCATTCCCTGGCAAGATAGCCTGCTTTACCACAGTAGTGACAAGTAGAAAGGACTATTACTTGTGGTGTAGATGCTTTCTACTGTTGCTGTAGGTGAGGTCTCTTTGTAGCTTCTTCTTGTGGTGCTCTGGTTGTTGCTGATGTGGAAGGTCGCTTCAGACTGGTCTCTCTCCTGGTGACGCGCTCCATGCGTCGGGCTGCAGCAAGGACGTCCGAGTAAGATGTGGGTGCAATGGATCCAATTAGTTTCTGTAGCTCAAAGTTTAGTCCATCAAAAAACTTCTCGGCCTTCTCTTCTTCTGTCGGAATCAAGGTAGGAGCGAAGCGACTTAGACGAATAAATTCCGCGTTGTACTCTTCCACTGTCATATTGCCTTGGATAAGGCGGTTGAACTTATCTCTGAGTTCTGATCGAGCGGTAGCTGGAATGTACATCTCTTGAAAGAGTCTGGAGAACTCCTCCCAGGTGGCTCGATCTGGTCCGAGCCGTGTCTCCTCAGATAGCCACCAGTGATGTGCATTATCCGTTAACTGCATTCTAACAGCAGTCATCCAACATTCCCTTGGAAGCTCAGCTGCTTCTAATTGATGTCGTATGTTGGTGAGCCACTCATGAACTTCTGTGGGCTCCTCCTTGCCTGAGAAGGTGTGGGGCTTCAGCTGGCGGAAGTCGGTGATAGAGCCCGTCGGTTGCCGTCGAGTTGGTAGGTTGGCCTGCTCTAGTGCATTTACTATGATGTTCTTTAAGTAATCTGCTTCACGACGCTGTGCTTCTTGATAAATTTGTTGTTGGGCTTGCATCATTGCGTAGATCATTTGGAACATCTGCTGCCCGTCCATAGGCTGTCCTGGTGGGAATACAGGCATTGGTGGAACGAACTGCGGAGGCGGTGGGATATCGTCACGCCGAAATCTAGAAGCTTGCTGATCTGTTTGGCTGCTTCGCTGAGTAGAGGGATCTCCACTCAATGGTGCCACTTCATCTTCTCCGTAGGTGGCTACCGCACCTATTGGAGTATTTGCTGGAGTTTCGTCGTTTGCTCTTGAATCCATTACTCTGCATCACAAATAAACTATAAGAGGCACACAGGAATCAAGGCGAGATGCAAGAAAATTTAATTCGAATACGATATAGATATCAAAACATTTCGAGCAAGTGGATGAGATCCTAAAAACTTATCCTATTTTTATTGCAGGCTTGCTCGGTCCCTAAGTTAAAACTGAACAATTTAGTCGTTAACCTGCATGGGCCACCACAAAAAAAAATATGTCACGTCCCAGTCCCAAAATACCGAGGGACCAGACGTGTGGCAATGGCCAGTAGCACACACCGATGGACAAACCCAATTTAATGGATCCATCAGGGCATGCTTAAGCTATAGTACAACAATAAGTAGGTCCAATGATATAAGTCACAGTCTATACTAATCTCATCCATAACAGATAAACACAGATCCAATGCCAGAATAATATAAATAAAATAAACTAACAAAACTGAATAAAAGTATCTCGGAGAACAATCCGAGTACAAGTCTGGTACATCAATGAAATAGACTGGAAATAAAATAACTATAAACTGAAATAAATGAGTATCTCAAGCCAATACTCAAGAGAAGTCCTCTGGTACAATCTCGTCCTCAGATCCTGGTTCTGCTCTAAGGTAGGCACCTGCTCCTGCTAATACTAATGCTCCGGTCCCGTATACCTCGGGATAGATCTCGTCAGCTAATCTTGGGGACATAATCCGGATCCAGGTCCTCAGGGGACAGCAAGGTACAGAAAATACAAGCCAAAATAAATACAGTGCAGCAATAAATGAATAATAGGGTAAATATATAACCAACTAAGTGATATGCAAGTTGAGAGCTTTAGTCATACTCGGGCTGAGGCTACTACAGGATCAGTGTCGGAGAAACCCATAGCAGTATTTTCTCGAAGGGCCAGAACTGGTGCCATAGCTCTGTGTCAGAGACTAAGACACATCCAGATGTCAATATATAATATAATCAGCCTTTGTTATGGTAATACTCTCCCCACCCAATAAAATCTCATGTCTCATGTCCATGACACGCAGGATCAAAGCTAATAAAACAAGTCAGGATGTAAACTAAGTGTAAACTCCCTCGACCAGATTTCACTATTTAAAAATCATTTTTTAGCAATTTAGAATTTATTGCAATATTTTATTTATTTATATCCTATTGATTGTGCACCTGTCCATTACACAATTAATTAGAGCATTACACTAGCTGTAATTCCCAAACAAAGTTTACATACCTGCCCTAGACTTGTTAAACTATTTTTCTGAATTTTGTGCAACTCCCAGATGTTTTATTTTGAGCCTCGTTTGAGACGCACAAATATCGTTACAAAAGTTCGTATTTAATTCCCATTTAATTTTCTGCTCTTTACCCATCTCTGTACCCCTAGAGATTTGAGGACCAGTAGGCACCTGTTTTGCCCAAACAAAAATACGATAATATTCTAGACTGAATATACTACAATTAGTGTATTGACACCATAGAAAAATTATGACCCTACCTGCCTCTAAATAATTAGTGAACACCGTGCGCAGTATTTATTAAATAATAAATACGAGGATCTGTATCACCCAGAAATCAGACCCTGACTCTGCCCAGACTCACCCCCACACATCCCAAAGCACTCCCCCAGCTTTTCTCCTCATTTCTGTGCAAATTGGTATTTCTAGGAACCAGGTATTTTTCCAGACAAATTGCGTAATTACGCAAAATACCAATTTTAGGACTTTTTTGTAATTTATGGAATTACAAGGGTTTTTATGCAAAATGCATGTGAGGTGGCATAACCTCATTGGCCATTAACCCTAACACTTACATGTGTCCCTAAATATCCAGAAAAATCTATTATAAATATCCTAAAAAATTAAATTACTAAAATACCCTAAAAGTTCCAACTAATTACCAAATTGCCACTCAACCCTAACCCTATAAAACCCGACCCCCTCCCCATTCCCGGACTCCTCACAGCCACCACCGGCCACCGCCTCCCACCGGACCTCCGCCGGACGGTTCGCCACCTCCTCGGCCTCCCCTCCGACCACTTCACCCCGCCCTAGCCACCGCCACCCGCCGCCAGCCTCGGCCACACCACCATCACCAACAACAGCAGCATCACCACCCCCACCACCCGACGCCCTCAACCGCCACCACCCGCCATCGTGGACCTCCGCCACCACCCCCATCCGCTTCGTCACCCTCCCCTCTACCGAACCACCCTACCCCCACCGCCCCACGACCACCGCAGCCACCGCCAGACCTCCCGGACCATCCGACCTCCAGCCTAGCCGACCAACCCGACCGCCTCCAGCCACCGCCACCGACATCGTGGACCTCCGCCACCACCACCAACCTGCCCACCACTCCTCCCTCCGCCGTTCCCCCACCCTGCACCGCCGCCTACTCCGCCGCAGCCGCCGCCGTAGCTCCCACAAGCTGCTGCTGCTGCTGCTAGCAGACACTGCTGCTGTTGCCGCTCCTCCGGCCGCCTCCGGCCAGCTCCGCCGCCGTCCTCCCGCCGGCGGCAAGCCCAGTGGGCCCCCTGTCAGTAGGTATACCCCCCCACCCACTCTATACGTATATACGTATATTTAAGTATGTATACACTATAAATATATGTATGTATATATATGTATATATGTATGTATATATTTATATATATTAATATATATATATATTAATATATACTATTATATGTAATTAATATTATATTAATATTAATATTAAATACTGTAAATATACAGTATATACATATGTATTCATTTTCTGCATTTTTTTAATATATATATATATATATATATATATATGTATATATATATATCTATGTATATATTTAAGTATATATATATATATATAATTATAATTATATATATATATATATATATATATATATTACTATATATATATTAAATACAGTATATATGTATATATATGTATATTATGTATTTATGCACCTTTTAAATTTTGTTTTTATTTATTTATTTCTGTATTTTTATTATATATATGTAGTATATATATATACATATGTATATATATATATATATATATATATTCTATGTGTGTATATATATATATATAAATAATATATTATTATTATTATTATTATTAAATACAGAATATATATATATATATATATATATATTATTATTATTTATATATAAGTCTATTATTTCTTTCTTATATATATATTCTCTCTCTCTATATATATATATATATATATATATATATATATATATATATATATATATATATATATATATATATATATATATATATATATATATATATATATATATATATACTTATTTATATATAGTATAATTATATATATACATATATAATATATATGTATGCTCTTCATTTTATTATGTATTTAAATTCCTGCATTTTACTTTTCTTATATATATATATATATATATATATATATATATATATATATATATATATATATATATATATATATTAATACTATATAATTTAGTACTGGATAATACAATACATATATATTTATATATGTATTAAATTTTTGCACTGTCATTTCATTTTTATTACTATCATGTATATATATATACCTATGTATATATATATACATGTTATCTATATATATATATACTATATAAACATAGTACTGGATAATACAGTACCTATATATTTATATATGTATACATATATATATATATATATATGTATGTATATATATATATTATCTACATATAATATATACTATATAATATATTGCTGGATAATACAGCATATGTATTTATATATGTATTTAATTCCTACTCTGTCCTTCAATTTATTATATATATCTATATATATATATATTATCTATATATAATATCTATTATATAGTACTGTATAAATATAGTATATAGATATATATGTATTTACTTTCTGTCCTGTCATTTCAATTTATTATATATATATATCAGTGGATATACCCTGATTATTATATTATATCAGTGGATACACCCTGATAATATTATATTACTATATATATATAGCAGTGGATATACCCTGCTACTATTATAATTGCTATATATATACCTGTATTTTTCTATTCTTCATATGCTATATATACTGCTATATCTATTATATCTATATATATACTATATATATATATCTATATTATATATGTATATATAAGTATATATATATGCTTTATATTACAACCATAATATTCACGAACCCTGTCTGTTTTAACAGAAACCAACTCCAGCACAGCCAGTGACCCCCTGTCACAAGCACCTCCAAACCTGAGATCAGGTTATCAACACTATCAGGGAGTAGGCAAGTATACCTTGCCAAGTTAAATGTTTAAATTCAATTATTGATATCTGCTTTGTTCCTGAATTTTATATACCATGATTACCTGAGCCTGCCTTGGGTACAGCCAGCTGATATGTTGACAATTAACATAATATTACAGACTCACCAACAACTGTGAGAGTATTCTAATATTCTCCTAGACCCTATCACGGGGACACGTAATATGGTTGCAATGCATATTGGGATGCGAGCTGCGTATTTGATTAGCTACCAGTACGTGTGACCCGCATCACGGATTAGAATAATTCAGGAAAAGTACGACTTGACATTTAGTTTCATTGGGATGGGAAAGATAACTAGTAGACGCATGGGACACCCCCTCCTTAAATGTTTATATACCTTCGCACCATGCTCCTTGGAGATGGTCGATTGCAGAGTTCCCTTGAACGGGGGCATATGTGGCATATACTAGCCAGTCACTACGGATTGGTGAATTACGTCAGCATATGTCTAAAATACACCTTTCCATGCGTACTACAAGGTCTTTACTTGCATTCACTTAGATGGTTAGCACCCTGTATTTATTTTATTTATTAATTCAGTATTTTCATACCTGGCATGTTATTTTCCTGTATCTTGTTACGTCCCTCTGAGGACCTGGTTCCCTGCCAGGTTTAGATGAGACACTCTACCCTACAGTACTTGGACCTGGACAGGAGACTGGATATGCCCTGAGATGGAGTTAGAGGAGATGCCATCAGAGTCTGCTTAAGTACATCTGGAGTTGGAGCTATATATTTTGAGGACGATGCGCTAGTTTATCTTATTTTACTTTCTGCTTATCTTTTTGTAGTGGGTTTGTTCCCACCTGACGTTATCTGATTTGTATATGACATTTCAGACTCAGCATCTATATATTCAGCATTTATTTTTCATATTTCATGATATTCCTGTGGATGAGATAGAGTTACCTGTATTTAGACTTGTAGTATTTTAGGACAGTGTAGCACATCACTTTGGATCCATTAAATTGGGTAATCCCTTAGTGACGTGTCAGCTGGCCAATGCCACGTGGCCTAGTTCCGTATATTTTTGGGACTGGGGCGTGACATGATTTTAGTGATGGCCCATGCAGGTCCAGTTAAATTGCTAGTAGCATGATTACATGCCCAGCAAGCCTGCACTAGGATAAAAATACTAGGTCTCATCCACTATGACTTCATCCATAAATTCTTGCATCCTGCTTAATTATTATTATCTTTTCCTCCATACTTTTCTAATTTATTTATCTTCTTCAGAAATATGGACATACCCAGCTGTAAGCCCCCTGATTTTTTCAAGAATTTTTCTAGAATTTTTCGGGATTTTTCTGTCATTAAAATCTAGGTATTTTCTAATTAAATGATTTTTTAATTGCTATTAATTAATGTTAAAATATTATGGAAATAATATTTTATGGTGTAAAATAGAAAACCGAGCACGGGGTAATTTTCGGTGAATTTATTGGACTCCGGAAACCCATTTAAAGCCCTAAAACTATTTATAAAATAAACCAATTTAAACCTAGAAATAAACCGGGTTTATTTTAAATAAACTGTACTGAACCAAACCATTGACTGACCCAAACCGAACCCGGTCAACCCTGCTTAGCGGGTCGGGTCGGGTCGGATCCGAGTCAACCCGACCCGAAACCCGAAACCCAAATTGGAAACCCTAATCCTAAACTGGCCTCGACTCCGCGGCGGCGCGACCTATAAATGCGTCTCGGGATCCGTGCGCCGCCGTCGCACACCCCCTCTCTCTCATCTCACCGCCGTCGACCACCGCGACGCTCCCCTCCTCCGCCGTGCCCGACACCCGCAGCCCTAGTCGACTACTCCCCGCTGTCCCCTGCCCTGAACCCTAACCGCTCGCGCCTCGCCCGATCATCAACCGCCTTCCTCCGCCCAACTCCTCCGTTCAACCCCCGAGCCCCTCAGCCCTGAACCCTAAACAGCCCAGCGCCGCCTCCCCCCCTTGCCGTAACCCTAGTCGCCTCCTCCTCCCTGTCGTCACCCTCCTCAGCCTTCCCATCTCCGCCGCTGCCCTCGTCGACCATCAAACCCCTCGACCACCCAGCTCGCCTGAACCCTAACCTCCACACCCCGCTCATCTCCTCCCCGCTCCGCTGCTCGACCACCTCCCTCGGCCAACCTCGCCTTCCCTTCTCCTCCTCCCAGAACCAGTCGTCCCCGTCCCCGCTCATCCTCCTCCCACGGCTCATCCTTTCCCGATTCCCCCACCGGCGCCATCACCGGAGCAGCAACCGAGCAACCCCCTGGCCTCGCCGCCTCCACCGTCCCCTGTATCTTCACGACCGCCCCGAGCCCAGCCTCCCTCCGACGAACTCCGGCGAAACCCTAACCCTAACCCTAGAACCTAAACGCAGCACAGGACACGGACACGACTCGGACACGTGAGAATCGGTCATCGCGGAGCCCTGTTCAGGTACTCTTTTCTCTCTCCTCGCTGACCCGTTTCCAATTCTGTCAATTGTGTTGCGAAGCCTGTATGACCCTCTCGGTGCCCGGACAAACCGCTCGTGGCATCGCGTCCTGTGGTGATCGCACACCGCGATCCAAAAACAGGAAAAACGATGACCCGATTCACCCCGGAACTGGGTACGCCCCGCCAAACGGGACGACTTGGTCGCACGCGGTCTTTACCGAAACGTGCGTGACGTTGATACGGACGTGTAGGATTTTGCAGAAGTCAATTCGGGTGTGCGTGCACACCGAAATCAACGCGTATCCGCCGACACCGCCCCGTATCCGTCGATTCTGGAACACGCTGTAACTTTGTGTACACACGTCGGATCAAGACGAAACTTGCGCCATCGGACTCGTAGCAATACGCTGGTCCTGTGACCCAAGTTTGGTTCGATTCTGAGTACGTTGGTAAAATCGCGTATCGTGGGCCCCACAGGCTCCACTCGACGGGCGATTTTGTGATCGGCTCATCGAAATTCAATTCTGAAAGTTCCGTTGGGTTCGTATCAGCGTTTCTGACCTGTTGACACTAAGTTTGGTGAATTTGGAGATCTTTGACCCTGATACGCTTTTCGGTGCAAAGTGGCCCACATGTGGACCCCGCTTTGGCCCGGAATTGTCGTTTTGCCCTTGTGTCCAAATTGGACGTAAGGACAGGCATTTTTAGCTATTTGATATTTTTTGAATCTAATGGTGATGTTTATTTCAGCAACAGGAGTAGTACCTGCAGATCCCACTGAGACCAGAGCTGCAGTTGGAGCCAGGACCTCAGGCAAGTGTACCTTGCCAAACTTTACAGTCTTGTTACATATTCTCTTTGATTCTTTTACATTGTTGTGCATGCTTAACCTAGGACCGTGTGACGTACTTAGCGTCCGATTATTAGTCGGGTGCCAACACCATACGCGGTGTTGTGTATTGTCATTTAGAGATGGATATTCGTGACACTTTATCTTCTCGTACTTGTCTTATCAAGTACCATATGACCCAGGACACTTGACACCATTCATGAGACAGGATTTTCCCGAGATATTCGTGGTGATTCTGTATAGGATACAGGACTTGGACATTATATTCTTAGATATAGTATGACTTGTTGCATTAGTCTTGATCCTGCGTGTCATGGACATGAGACGTGAGATTTCATTGGGTGGGGAGAGTATTACCATATGAAAGGCTGATTATATTATATATTGACATCTGGATGTGTCTTAGTCTCTGACACAGAGCTATGGCACCAGTTCTGGCCCTTCGAGAAAATACCGCTATGGGTTTCTCCGACACTGATCCTGTAGTAGTCTCAGCCCGAGTATGGAATAATATTCTCAACTTGCATATCACTTAGCTGGTTATATATTTACCCTATTGTTCATTTATTGCTGCACTGCATTTATTTTGGCTTATATTTTCTGTACCTTGCTGTCCCCTGAGGACCTGGATCCGGACTATGTCCCCAAGTATAGCTGACGAGATCTATCCCGAGGTATACGGGACCGGAGCATTAGCAGGAGCAGGAGCCTACCTTGGAGCAGAGCCAGGATCTGAAGACGAGATCGTACCAGAGGACTTCTCTTGAGTATTGGCTTGAGATACTCATTTATTTCAGTTTATAGTTATTTTATTTCCAGTCTACTTCATTGATGTACCAGACTTATTCTCGGATTGTTCTCCGAGACACTTTTATTGAGACTTGTTAGTTATTTATTTACTTTATTTCTGTCATTTGATCTGTGATTATCTGTTGTGGATGAGATTAGTATAGACTGTGACTGGTACCACTGGATCTACTTATTGTTATATTACAGCTTAAGTATGCCCTGATGGATCCATTAAATTGGGTTGTCCATCGGTGCGTGCTGCTGGCCATTATCACGCGTCCGGTCCTACGGTATTTTGAGACTGGGGCGTGACATGGTTTTTGTGGTGGCCCATGCAGGTCAACGACTAAATTGTTCGATTTCAACTTAGGGACCGAGCAAGCCTGCAATAAGAATAGGATAAGTTTTTAGGATCTCATCCACTTGCTTGAAAACGTTCTTGATATCTATATTGTATTCGAGTTAAATTTCTTGCATCTTGCCTTGATTCCTGTGCGCCTCTTATAGTTTATTTTTGATGTAGAGTAATGGATTCAAGAGCAAACGACAAAACTCCAGCAAACACACCAATAGGTGCTGTAGCCATCTACGGAGAAGATGAAGTGGCACCATTGAGTGGAGATCCCTCTACTCACCAAGGCAGCCAAGCAGATCAGCATGCCTCTAGATCTCGGCGTGACGACATCCCACCGCCTCCGCAGTTCGTTCCACCAATGCCTGTATTCCCACCAGGACAGCCTATGGACGGGCAGCAGATGTTCCAAATGATCTACGCAATGATGCAAGCTCAACAGCATATCCAACAAGAGACTTTGAGTCGCAGCCTAGCACATGCACTAGAGCAGGCCAACCTACCAACTCGCCGACAACCGACGGGCTCTATCACCGACTTCCGCCAGCTGAAGCCCCGCACCTTCTCAGGCAAGGAGGAACCTACTGAAGTTCATGAGTGGCTTACCAACATACGACATCAATTAGAAGCAGCAGAGCTACCACAGGAACGTTGGATGACTGCCGTCAGAATGCAATTGACGGACAATGCACATCACTGGTGGCTATCTGAGGAGACACGGCTCGGACCGGACCGAGTCACTTGGGAGGAGTTCTCCAGACTCTTTCAAGAGATGTACATTCCAGCTACCGCTCGATCAGAACTCAGAGACAAGTTCAACCGCCTTATCCAAGGCAATATGACAGTGGAAGAGTACAATGCGGAATTTATTCGTCTGAGTCGCTTCGCCCCTACCTTGATTCCGACAGAAGAAGAGAAGGCCGAGAAGTTCTTCGATGGACTAAACTTCGAGCTACAGAAACTAATTGGATCCATTGCGCCCACATCCTACTCGGACGTCCTTGCTGCAGTCCGACGCCTGGAGCGCGTCACTAGGAGAGAGACCAGTTCGAAGCGGACTTCCACATCAGCACCAGCCAGAGCACCACAAGAAGAATCTGCAAAGAGACCTCACCTACAGCAACAGCAGAACGCATCTACACCACAAGTAATAGTCCTCTCTACTTGTCACTACTGTGGCAAAGCAGGCCATCTCGCCAGGGAATGCAGACGCAGGTTAGGACTATGCTTAGGTTGTGGATCCAGACAGCATGCAGTGAGAGACTGCCCTGAGCGTAAAGAAGGAGCACCAAGGACAAACCAACAAGCTCTACCAGCACCAGAAGGATATCAACCAAGGCCACCCTTGGCACCTCGACCAGCACCCTTCCAGCAGGCCCAGCAACAGCAGAGGGCACCCCCTCAAGGATGCGGACAAGCTTATGTGATGACTTGGGAGGATGCGCAAATTCATGGAGTAGCTAATGCGCGTAAGTTTTTTTATATAGTTTCTGTTTCTTGTATTGTTTTAGTTTTTGCATGCTGGTTCGTGACCCTGGCCTTCACCTAGTAATTTTGAGATTGCTTAATAACCTAGAATGTTTTTATAATTGATAACCTAATATGTTTTAAGTGATAATCTAGTTTTTCTGAACTGTAGTCTTCTAAATCTCCTTCATACGGGAGATTGTATAACCTTTAATACAAAGGAAAAACTATTTTCCTTTGTATTATTCTTACACCCTCAACCTTGACTCTCCTTGATCATGATGTGCTTCGAACAATATTTGCAACCGTGTCATCTTTGTTGACCGGTTATTCTTTTGATTGCGAGGACGCAATCCTCTTAAGGGGGGTAGATTGTAAGCCCCCTGATTTTTTCAAGAATTTTTCTAGAATTTTTCGGGATTTTTCTGTCATTAAAACCTAGGTATTTTCTAATTAAATGATTTTTTAATTGCTATTAATTAATGTTAAAATATTATGGAAATAATATTTTATGGTATAAAATAGAAAACCGAGCACGGGGTAATTTTCGGTGAATTTATTGGACTCCGGAAACCCATTTAAAGCCCTAAAACTATTTATAAAATAAACCAATTTAAACCTAGAAATAAACCGGGTTTATTTCAAATAAACCGTACTGAACCAAACCAAACCACAGTGAACCAAACCATTGACTGACAAACCGAACCCGGTCAACCCTGCTTAGCGGGTCGGGTCGGGTCGGATCCGAGTCAACCCGACCCGAAACCCGAAACCCAAATTAGAAACCCTAATCCTAAACTGGCCTCGACTCCGCGGTGGCGCGACCTATAAATGCGTCTCGGGATCCGTGCGCTGCCGCCGCACACCCCCTCTCTCTCATCTCACCGCCGTCGACCACCGCGACGCTCCCCTCCTCCGCCGTGCCCGACACCCGCAGCCCTAGTCGACTACTCCCCGCTGTCCCCTGCCCTGAACCCTAACCGCTCGCGCCTCGCCCGATCATCAACCGCCTTCCTCCGCCCAACTCCTCCGTTCAACCCCCGAGCCCCTCAGCCCTGAACCCTAAACAGCCCAGCGCCGCCTCCCCCCCTTGCCATAACCCTAGTCGCCTCCTCCTCCCTGTCGTCACCCTCCTCAGCCTTCCCATCTCCGCCGCTGCCCTCGTCGACCATCGAACCCCTCGACCACCCAGCTCGCCTGAACCCTAACCTCCATACCCCGCTCATCTCCTCCCCGCTCCGCCGCTCGACCACCTCCCTCGGCCAACCTCGCCTTCCCTCCTCCTCCTCCCAGAACCAGTCGTCCCCGTCCCCGCTCATCCTCCTCCCACGGCTCATCCTTTCCCGATTCCCCCACCGGCGCCATCACCGGAGCAGCAACCGTGCAACCCCCTGGCCTCGCCGCCTCCACCGTCCCCTGTATCTCCACGACCGCCCCGAGCCCAGCCTCCCTCCGACGAACTCCGGCGAAACCCTAACCCTAACCCTAGAACCTAAACGCAGCACAGGACACGGACACGACTCGGACACGTGAGAATCGGTCATCGCGGAGCCCTGTTCAGGTACTCTTTTCTCCCTCCTCGCTGACCCGTTTCCAATTCCGTCAATTGTGTTGCGAAGCCTGTATGACCCTCTCGGTGCCCGGACAAACCGCTCGGGGCATCGCGTCCTGTGGTGATCGCACACCGCGATCCAAAAACAGGAAAAACGATGACCCGATTCACCCCGGAACTGGGTACGCCCTGCCAAACGGGACGACTTGGTCGCACGCGGTCTTTACCGAAACGTGCGTGACGTTGATACGGACGTGTAGGATTTTGCAGAAGTCAATTCGGGTGTGCGTGCACACCGGAATCAACGCGTATCCGCCGACACCGCCCCGTATCCGTCGATTCTGGAACACGCTGTAACTTTGTGTACACACGTCGGATCAAGACGAAACTTGCGCCATCGGACTCGTAGCAATACGCTGGTCCTGTGACCCAAGTTTGGTTCGATTCTGAGAACGTTGGTAAAATCGCGTATCGTGGGCCCCATAGGCTCCACTCGACGGGCGATTTTGTGATCGGCTCATCAAAATTCAATTCTGAAAGTTCCGTTGGGTTCGTATCAGCGTTTCTGACCTGTTGACACTAAGTTTGGTAAATTTGGAGATCTTTGACCCCGATACGCTTTTCGGTGCAAAGTGGCTCACATGTGGACCCCGCTTTGGCCCGGAATTGTCGTTTTGCCCTTGTGTCCAAATTGGACGTAAGGACAGGCGTTTCTAGCTATTTGATATTTTCTGAATCTAATGGTGATGTTTATTTCAGCAACAGGAGTAGTACCTGCAGATCCCACTGAGACCAGAGCTGCAGTTGGAGCCAGGACCCCAGGCAAGTGTACCTTGCCAAACTTTGCAGTCTTGTTACATATTCTCTTTGATTCTTTTACATTGTTGTGCATGCTTAACCTAGGACCGTGTGACGTACTTAGCGTCCGATTATTAGTTGGGTGCCAACACCGTACGCGGTGTTGTGTATTGTCATTTAGAGATGGATATTCGTGACACTTTATCTTCTCGTACTTGTCTTATCAAGTACCATATGACCCAGGACACTTGACACCATTCATGAGACAGGATTTTCCCGAGATATTCGTGGTGATTCTGTATAGGATACAGGACTTGGACATTATATTCTTAGATATAGTATGACTTGTTGCATTAGTCTTGATCCTGCGTGTCATGGACATGAGACATGAGATTTCATTGGGTGGGGAGAGTATTACCATATGAAAGGCTGATTATATTATATATTGACATCTGGATGTGTCTTAGTCTCTGACACAGAGCTATGGCACCAGTTCTGGCCCTTCGAGAAAATACTGCTATGGGTTTCTCCGACACTGATCCTGTAGTAGTCTCAGCCCGAGTATGGAATAATGTTCTCAACTTGCATATCACTTAGCTGGTTATATATTTACCCTATTGTTCATTTATTGCTGCACTGCATTTATTTTGGCTTGTATTTTCTGTACCTTGCTGTCCCCTGAGGACCTGGATCCGGACTATGTCCCCAAGTATAGCTGACGAGATCTATCCCGAGGTATACGGGACCGGAGCATTAGCAGGAGCAGGAGCCTACCTTGGAGCAGAGCCAGGATCTGAAGACGAGATCGTACCAGAGGACTTCTCTTGAGTATTGGATTGAGATACTCATTTATTTCAGTTTATAGTTATTTTATTTCCAGTCTACTTCATTGATGTACCAGACTTATTCTCGGATTGTTCTCCGAGACACTTTTATTGAGACTTGTTAGTTATTTATTTACTTTATTTCTGTCATTTGATCTGTGATTATCTGTTGTGGATGAGATTAGTATAGACTGTGACTGGTACCACTGGATCTACTTATTGTTATATTACAGCTTAAGTATGCCCTGATGGATCCATTAAATTGGGTTGTCCATCGGTGCGTGCTGCTGGCCATTATCACGCGTCCGGTCCCACGGTATTTTGGGACTGGGGCGTGACACCAGCGGACACGCTAATGATGGGGTTGACCAAGCAACAGACCCATCGCCAGATGTCCAAAGGACTCCAACCCCTCCGAGAGACCAATCCCCGAGAAGGATACTGGTCAATCCAACAACCCTGTACCTTCCCCAGGACCCTACCCAGGAGACAACACCAGCCCGGCTAGAAGGACAAACTTTCCAAGCACCAACACCGCAGGCGGAGACACCCTTACCTCGACCTCCAGCCCTTCCTGCTCTGATGCCACAACCTGAGGGACAGTCTCAAATGTTCCAATATTTCCAAACTATGTTGCAGGCTCAGTGGCAACAGACTGAAGCCCTGAGACAGGCTCAGTGGCAACAAACTGAAGCCCTGAGATAGATCTTGATAACAGCTCTGGAGATGACAACTGCCCCGGCACTAGCACCTGTCCAACCCCCTAACACTATTCAAGGCTTTCGCCGAATGAGCCCGAGAACCTTTCCTGGCAGCAAAACTCCGGAAGAGATCTCAGACTGGATCTCCAACACGGAAATACTGCTAGAAGGTTCACAGCTTCACCCCGATCTATGGATGACCGCAGTAAGGGCCCAACTAAAAGGCAACACCCATCACTGGTGGGACTCCATAGAGCGCAGCATTGGCCGAGGAGCAAGGCACTCTAACCTAACCATACCGGCCAGGAACCAGCCCAGAAATAGAGGACCAATCCGCCGTCCAGGAAATCAGACGCAACAGACAACGGGACCCTATCAGTACAAGAAGCTTCCGACTTGTCACTATTGTGGCAAGAAGGGACATTATGGGAGAGACTGCAGAAAGAAGAACGGACTATGCATGATATGTGGAGCCAGACAACATATGGCAAGAGACTGCCCACAACACCGAGAAGCAACATTCTAGAACAGGCAAAGACCCGCAGCACCAGACCAGCAGGCAGGCCATACCTCTTCTTGGTCAACTAGAAACTTAGACCAGGAGTTAGTATGACACCTGTAGTTATTATAAGATCTTATTTTTTTTGTAAACTTGAATTATTTTGGTAATCATAATCTAGCATACTTAAAATTGCTATACTGCCTTCACTTATGCTGCTATTATAGCCTAGTTTTGCAAGCTTATTTCTTATCAAGCTTGTTCATGATATATGTATTATTGGAGTACTACACTAATACATTTCAGAATCAGTGTATTACGGTCTGATCAACCATAGTACGCTTGGTTCGCTCTTCGCATAACTACTCTACGTGGATTGAGATATATAGCGATTATTAGACGAAGGTACTTGCCTTTTAGATATGTCTGAGCATATCATATTAGTTACATAACTGTGCTAATACGAATATGTGAATAGGAATTACAAAAATAGGATTTCAAATCCACAACTGCTTTGACAATCCCCATTGAATTCTTTAAAATGCCTTGATCCCCACACTTCTAATCTATTGCCTTCCCTTGAACTCTTGATTATTGTTTTTCGTCTTTCCATATTTCGAAAAAAAATGAAACTTCATGCTTAGTATAAGTACGAGAAGTGTATCATTTCTGTAGCCATTTCTGTTATTTCTTGAAAATTTTCCAAACTCTATTATTAAATTTGATATACTTGACTTATTCGGGTAGTCAGTGACTTTTAGTCTCGTGTTTTCACCTTCGATAAATCGATTAATTAAAGCTAGTATCGGAAATAGAACAATTAGATTGAAGGAGAGAGGGTAGACAGATGTTAGCCTTGAGAAAACATCATGAACTACCAATAATATACGACCTGTTGTAAACCTGATGGTACCCCTATAATTTGGATAAAGGGTATACATAGAGTAAAATAGGAGATCATGTGTTTTTAAAGATCCCACCTACTCGAGGAACTATCAGACTTGGAAGAAGAGGAAAACTAAGCCAAGGTACATCAGACCCTTCGATGTGATGGAACACATCGGAGAAATGGATTACAAGATAAACTCTTCCTCAGACTTTGGAAAGTACATGACGTCTCTCACGTATCCCAATTAAGGAGGTACACTCCGGATACAAGTCATGTGCTGGACCATTGAGATTATTGTCAGAGCCCGTAGAAATCCTAGATCGAAGCGAGAAGATGTTGCGAGGCCAGACTATTCCTCTCGTTCGTGTTGCATAGGGACATCATGCGCCAGGTGAATCAACCTGGGAACGAGAAAAGGATATTCGATAATATTTCACCCATCTATTTCCAGACCAGGGTATGTCCAAAATATTTCAAATCAATCAATCTTCAGCGATGTCTATATCCAAAATATTTCAAATCAATCTTCAGCTATGACTATGTCTTAATATTTCAAATTAATCAATCTTTCGTTCTCATTATATGTCTGTTTTTATTTCGAGAACGAAATATTCTAAGAAGGGTAGATTGTAAACTCCCTCGACCAGATTTCACTATTTAAAAATCATTTTTTAGCAATTTAGAATTTATTGTAATATTTTATTTATTTATATCCTATTGATTGTGCACCTGTCCATTACACAATTAATTAGAGTATTACACTAGCTGTAATTCCCAAACAAAGTTCACATACCTGCCCTAGACTTGTTAAACTATTTTTCTGAATTTTGTGCAACTCCCAGATGCTTTATTTTGAGCCTCGTTTGAGACGCACAAATATCGTTACCAAAGTTCGTATTTAATTCCTATTTAATTTTCTGCTCTTTACCCATCTCTGTACCCCTAGAGATTTGAGGACAAGTAGGCACCTGTTTTGCCCAAACATAAATACGATAATATTCTAGACTGAATATACTACAATTAGTGTATTGACACCGTAGAAAAATTATGACCCTACCTGCCTCTAAATAATTAGTGAACACCGTGCGCAGTATTTATTAAATAATAAATACGAGGATCTGTATCACCCAGAAATCAGACCCTGACTCTGCCCAGACTCACCCCCACACATCCCAAAGCACTCCCCCAGCTTTTCCCCTCATTTCTGTGCAAATTGGTATTTCTAGGAACCAGGTGTTTTTCCAGACAAATTGCGTAATTACGCAAAATACCAATT
Organism: Iris macrosiphon; assembly: GCA_036927795.1. Taxonomy (NCBI): domain Eukaryota; kingdom Viridiplantae; phylum Streptophyta; class Magnoliopsida; order Asparagales; family Iridaceae; genus Iris; species Iris macrosiphon. Next base: position 132,385,937 of record JAYESA010000003.1, read on the forward strand.
TTAGGACTTTTTTGTAATTTATGGAATTACAAGGGTTTTTATGCAAAATGCATGTGAGGTGGCATAACCTCATTGGCCATTAACCCTAACACTTACATGTGTCCCTAAATATCCAGAAAAATCTATTATAAATATCCTAAAAAATTAAATTACTAAAATACCCTAAAAGTTCCAACTAATTACCAAATTGCCACTCAACCCTAACCCTATAAAACCCGACCCCCTCCCCATTCCCGGACTCCTCACAGCCACCACCGGCCACCGCCTCCCACCGGACCTCCGCCGGACGGTTCGCCACCTCCCCGGCCTCCCCTCCGACCACTTCACCCCGCCCTAGCCACCGCCACCCGCCGCCAGCCTCGGCCACACCACCATCACCAACAACAGCAGCATCACCACCCCCACCACCCGACGCCCTCAACCGCCACCACCCGCCATCGTGGACCTCCGCCACCACCCCCATCCGCTTCGTCACCCTCCCCTCTACCGAACCACCCTACCCCCACCGCCCCACGACCACCGCAGCCACCGCCAGACCTCCCGCAGACCCTCCCCGACCATCCGACCTCCAGCCTAGCCGACCAACCCGACCGCCTCCAGCCACCGCCACCGATATCGTGGACCTCCGCCACCACCACCAACCTGCCCACCACTCCTCCCTCCGCCGTTCCCCCACCCTGCACCGCCGCCTACTCCGCCGCAGCCGCCGCCGCCGCCGTAGCTCCCACAAGCTGCTGCTGCTGCTGCTAGCAGACACTGCTGCTGTTGCCGCTCCTCTGGCCGCCTCCGGCCAGCTCCGCCGCCGTCCTCCCGCCGGCGGCAAGCCCAGTGGGCCCCCTGTCAGTAGGTATACCCCCCCCCACCCTCTCTATACGTATATACGTATATTTAAGTATGTATACACTATAAATATATGTATGTATATATATGTATATATATGTATATATTTATATATATTAATATATATATATAAATATTAATATATACTATTATATGTAATTAATATTATATTAATATTAATATTAAATACTGTAAATATACAGTATATACATATGTATTCATTTTCTGCATTTTTTTTAATATATATATATATATATATATATATATATATATATTTTGTAATCACCTGAAAATTTTAAGAATTTTTAAATTTAATTTTCTGAATTTAATTAGCAATTTTCTGTATTTTAAAACCAATAAACTAGGGTATTCTAATTTAAAATGAATTATTAAAAGTTATTAAATAATATTAAAATGTGATGAAAATTATATTTTCTAGTGTAAAATTAAAAACCGAGCCTGGGGTATTTTTTCGGGAATTTATTGGACCCCGGATGAAATTTTAAAGCCCTAGAAACTAAATAATTAATTAAACCACATTAAACCGGGTTTATTCTAAATAAACCAAACCAAAGATGAACCAAGCCGGCCGGTCCAACCGAACCGAACCCAACTTAAGCTTAGTGGATCGGATCCGGGTCTAACCCGAGATATGAAACCCGTTTCTAAACCCGACCCGTTTTCAATCCTTTGTGGATCGGGCCGGATCCACTAGACCCGACCCGACCCGTTCCAACCCGAAACCCGCCTAACCCATCCCCTTCCCCCAGCCGTTCCAAACTGAAACCCTCCGGCCGTTACGCCGCCGGCCGACCTCTCCGCTTCCCCTTCCCGCCGCCGGCCGACCTTCTCTCTTCCTCTCCGCGTAACAGCAGCGCCTCCTCGCCTACCCCGTTCAAACCGTCGACCGGTCCTCTACCAATCCCCTCTATTTAAACCCTAATAGTCGGAGCTCTGCCCCTAGACCTCGCCGGAATCCCCTGCTCCTCCCACCACGACGCTGTCAGCCCGCTGCCCTCTCCATCAGCTCACCCCAGCCGTCCCCTCCGCTGGCTACGCCACCCCGAGTCAGCCGCCCCACCTCCCGCAGCATTCCGCGGCACCGACCGACCTCGCGGAACTCTCGCCGGCCTCCCCTGACCCGACGACTCCCTGAGCTCAGTCGCCCCTGCCTCCTCCGACCAGCAGCGACGCCATCTCCCTCATCTCTTCCTCCTTCTCCACCCGACTTGTCGTCGAGAAGCCCGCCTCCGGCCGCCCTATCCACTTCCAGAACTTCCCTCACCTACAGCCGACCTCCACCTCCAGGGAGCCGCCGTCCACCGCCGTGACCACCTCGCTGTTGCCTCTCTTCCTCCTCCACCTTCCACGCCGACGAAAACCCTAGCCTGGACACAACTCAGCCGAACACAGGACACGGATCGGTGTTGACTCGACACGCGGACACGAGATTCTCGGGTTTTCCAGACCCTGTTCAGGTACCCGTAATTTCTTGCTCGTAGCTCTGATTTCTGTTCTGTCTGTTGCATTGCGAACCCTGCGTGACCCTCTCGGTGCCCGGACAAACCGCTCGGGGCATCGCGTCCTGTGGTGATCGCACACCGCGATTCAAAAACAGGAAAAAACTAAGCTTTGTTTCACCCCAGAATCGAGTATGCTCCGCCAAACGGGACGACTTGGTCACGTGCGGTCTTCACCGACACGTGAGCATCGTAGATACGGACGTGCGGGCTTTCGCAGAAGCTGATTCGGATGTGCGTGCACACCAGAATCAGTGCGTATCCGCGGACAACATCCCGTATCCGATTTTTCTGTAATTAGCTGTAACTTAGTGTATACACGTCAGATCGAGACGAAACTTGCACCATCGGACTCGTAGCAATACGCTGGTCCTGTGGGTCAAGTTTGGTTCGATTCTGAGAACATTGGAAAATCGCGTGTCGTGGGCCCCACAGGCTCCACCTGACGGGCGATTTTGAGAACGGCTCATCGGAATCCAATTATGGAAGTTCCGTTGGGTTCGTATCAACGTTCCTGACTTGTTGACACTAAGTTGGACTGATTTGGAGACCTTTGACCCTGACCCGATTTGCGGTGTAAAGCGGCCCACATATAGACCCGCTTTGGCCCAGAAATGTCGTTTTTGCCCTTGTGTCCAAACTGGACTCAAGGACAGGCGTTTCTAACTATTTCTTATGTTCTGAGACTGTTGGTAATATTCATTTCAGCTTTTGGAGGAGTTACTGCTGAACCCACTGTTACAAGGACCGCTACTGGTATTCCAATCCCAGGCAAGTGTACCTTGCCATAAATTGCAGTTTATTAGTTTATTTAGTTCTCTTGCTTTACTTTTCTGTGACTATTGTACAAGCTATAACCTAGGACCGTATGACCTACTTAGCGTCCGATTACAGTCGGGAGCCAACTTCGTACGCGGAGTTGTGTACGTCATTTAGTGATGGACATTCGAGACCCTTTATATTCTCGTACTTGTTTATCAAGTACACTATAACCTAGGACACTTGACACCATACATTGACAGAATCTTCCTGAGATATTCAAGGTGATTCTGTATAGGATATAGGATGGACATAGTATTATACTCTCAGATTATGACTGTTGCATTAGCTCTGATCTCACGTGACATGGACATGCGACGTGTGGTTACATTGGGTGGGGAGAGACACACAGGCTACAGGCTGTTATATATATATACTACTATTGTGAGGTTGTAGACTCTCGAGCAGAGCTAGACCACTACTAGATATTGCTGCTACCCGGCTCCCCGACACAGAGCTTGTAGCAGTCTCAGCCTGAGTACTAGTGTTGCTCTCAGTTGTATTTTCACATAGATGGTTATGTAGTTACCCTGTTTATTTCATTTTCAATTTTACTGCATCTATTTTTGGCTTATATTATTTGTACCTTGCTATGTCCCCTGAGGACCTGGAATGGATGATGTCCCCAGGTTTAGCAGAAGAGCAATATCCCGAGGTTTACGGGACAGGAGCTGAAGTTGTACCAGGAGCTATTGCTGAAGGAGAACCTAACATAGAAGCAGAGGTGATGGCAGAGGATTTTATTTGAGATTATGATATTTGTACTCTTCAGATACTCTATTTTTGGACTCTTTTGTTCTGGTCTGATGAACCAGTGTTCTAGACTCTTGTCGGGTTGTTCCTGACCTACTCTGCTGAGACTGGACTTTGATGTACTTTCTTTATTTGCTGATGTTCTTATTATTCTGTGTGTGGATGAGATTAGATTTTGACTTATTGTTGTAGACCTATATTACAGCTTAAGTATGCCGATGGATCCATTAAATTGGGTTTGTCCATCGTTGCATGCTGCTGGCCATTGCCACGTGTCCAGTTCCTCGATATTTTGGGATTGGGGCGTGACATGGTTTTTGTGGTGGCCCATGCAGGTCTACGACAATTTGTTTGGTCTCAACTTAGGGGCCAAACAAACCTGTAAAGGATAGGATAGGCTTAGGATCTCATCCATTTGTTGAAACATTTTTGAAACTCTATATCGCATTCGAATTAAGTACTTGATTATGCATCCTGCTTGATTCTGCTAAACGTTCTCATAAAGTTCATTTTGGATGCAGAAAGATGGATCCGAGAAATGGAGAAGAAGTTCCTTTTACACCACAAGACGCTGTGGTTACCTATGGAGATGGAGTTACACCAGAGAACAGGGGTCAATCCTCTCAAAGTGGACAAGATAACTCAAGATTCAGGCGCGATGATATCCCACCACCGCCGCAGTTCACTCCACAGATGCCTGCCTTCCCACCAGGGCAAGCAATGGACGGGCAGCAAATATTCCAGATGTTCTATGCCATGATGCAAGCTCAATAACAAGTTCAACAGGAAGCGCAGCGTCAAGAGGCAGAGAACCTGAGAAACAGCCTAGTAAATGCATTGGAGCAGGCAAACCCGCAAGCTAGGCGACCAGCGACGGGATCTATCACTGATTTCCATCAACTCAAGCCCCGTACCTTTTCGGGCAAGGAAGGACCAACTGAAGTGCATGAATGGCTCACCAATACACAGCATCAGTTGGAAGCAGCTGAACTTCCGCGGGAGAGATGGATGACTGCTGTCCGAATGCAACTGACGGACAACGCGCACCACTGGTGGCTAGCTGAAGAGAGGAGGCTCGGTCATGACCGAGTCACTTGGGAGGAGTTCTCCAGACTCTTCCAAGAGATGTATATCCCAGCCGTTGCTAGGTCAGAACTCCGAGATAAGTTCAACCGCCTCATCCAGGGCAGCATGACGGTGGAAGAGTATAATGCTGAATTCATTCGCCTGAGTCGTTTTGCCCCTTCTCTAATTCCTACCGAAGAAGAGAAGGCGGAGAAATTCTTTGACGGACTCAGGTTCGAGCTTCAGAGGTTGATTGGATCGGTTGTACCAACATCGTACAACGACGTCCTTGCTGCAGCACGACGCATGGAGCGCGTCACCAGGAGGGAGTCAAGCCTGAAGCGACCATTTACCTCAGCACCATCCAAGACAGCACAAGGGGATTCTGCAAAGCGACTCCAGAGGAATCTACCGCAGAGAGCAGCACCAAGAACCCTACCAACTTGTCATTTCTGCGGCAAGTTGGGTCACATTGAGAAGGAGTGCAGACGCAAATTGGGTCTGTGTCTGGTTTGCGGATCCAACCAGCATCTATCCAGAGACTGCACAGCACGCCGAGAGGGAGCACCACGACTAGCTCTACCTGCACCGAGGCCAGATTATCCAGCAGTGGGAGCACAGCAGACGGGAGTTGGAGGAGTCAGACCACCAGCTCCAGGAGGATACCAGCCAAGACCTCCATTGCCACCTCAAGCAGCACTATTCCAACAGGCTCGTCAGCAGAGGGGACCAGCACAGGGACGAGGTCAGGCTTTTGCATTGGCTGTTCAGGAAGAAGCTATTGCTGGAGAAGTTATAGCAGGTACCATCTTAGTAGCTTCATTACCTGCTGTAGCTTTATTTGATTCTGGGGCATCGCACTCATTTATAGCTGCTAGCTTCGTAGCCACCCATAGAGTAGCTACTGCACCCCTTCCGAAGACTAAGAGAATTCTTACGGGAGGTGGAATTATACCTGTTAGTGATATCTGTAGATCATGTTCAGTAGTAGTCTGTGGAAGAGAAATGCGAGTCCAATTTCTGATCTTTTCTATGCCTGACTATGATGTTGTACTTGGTATGGACTGGTTAAGTCAGTATCATGCTACTCTTGATTGTCGGCTTGGAAAAGTTATATTCAGACCACCTGGACACTCAGAGTTTGAATTTCTTCGAAGAACTGTAGAACAAGGTGTTCAGCCAACTCTTAGGGTATTAACTGTAGAAGGGGAGTCAAGTTACCCAAGAGTTATATCAGAGTTTGTGGATGTATTTCCCGATGATCTTCCAGGTCTACCACCTGATCGGGAAATAGAATTCACCATAGACTTAACTCCAGGAGCAGAATCGATCACTTCAACGGTTTATAGACTAGCCCCTAAGGAGTTAGTAGAGTTGAAAAAGCAAGTTGATAAACTTCTGGAGAAAGGTTTCATCCGGCCCAGTGTTTCACCTTGGGGAGCACCTATACTTTTTGTACCGAAGAAGGATGGAACAGTTCGCCTATGCATTGATTACAGGGCGTTAAACGCTGTGACCATTAAGAACCGGTATCCCTTGCCCCACATTGATGACTTATTTGATCAATTGAGTGGAGCTAGGGTATTTTCAAAGATTGACCTTAGATCCGGTTATCACCAGATTAGGGTGAGGAAGGAAGATATCCCGAAGACAGCCTTCAGGACCAAGTATGGACACTATGAGTTCTTAGTTATGCCGTTTGGTTTAACCAACGCGCCTGCTGTATTCATGAGCTTGATGAATCGAGTCTTCCATCAATACTTGGATAAATTCGTGGTGGTATTTATCGATGACATTCTGGTATATTCCAAAAGCCACGAAGAGCACGAGGAGCATCTCAGAATCGTGCTAGAGACGTTGAGGCAGGAGAAGCTTTATGCTAAGCTCAGTAAATGTGAGTTTTGCATGGATAAGTTGCCATTCTTAGGGCATATTATCTCAGAAGAAGGACTGTCAGTAGATCCAGAGAAGGTTGCTGCTATTGAGACTTGGCCTATACCGACATCAGTTGCTGAGGTGAGGAGTTTTCTAGGACTTGCTGGATATTACAGAAGGTTCGTAGAAAATTTCTCAAGGATTGCAGAGCCAATGACAAAGTTGACACGGAAAGATCAGGACTTTGCATGGACAGAAGAATATCAGATGGCATTTGAAGAACTGAAGAGGCGTCTAACAACAGCACCAGTCTTGACTCTTCCTTCAGGGTCAGGCGGTTTTGTTGTTTATAGCGATGCGTCAGGTAGTGGCCTAGGATGTGTTTTGATGCAGCACGGCAAAGTTATTGCTTATGCATCGAGACAGTTGAAGGTCCATGAGAAGAACTACCCAACTCATGATCTGGAGCTAGCTGCTGTAATATTTGCACTGAAGATTTGGAGGCATTATCTTTATGGAGAGAAGGTGGAGATCTTCACTGATCACAAAAGTCTGAAGTATGTATATACTCAGAAGGAGCTTAACATGAGGCAAAGACGCTGGCTTGAGTTAATGGTGGACTTTGATATAGATCTGCAGTACCACCCAGGGAAGGCGAATGTAGTAGCAGATGCACTTAGCAGGAAGCCTACAGCTTATTTCTTGACGATGCAGCCTGAGCTTTTGAAAGATCTACAGGAGCTTCAGATTGAGGTTATTCTACCAAGGCATAGTGGCTTGCTGGCTAATCTGGAAGTGAAGTCATCACTCGTGGAAAGGATTAAGGAAGCTCTGCCTACTGATGCAAGGTTTCGAAGACTCAAAGAGAAGACCGAAGCAGGCTTGCAGACGGGACTTCGCATACATGAGGATGGTACATTAAGGTGAGGGGATCGTCTATATGTTCCAAATGGAGAACTAAGAAAAGAGCTAATGACTGAAGCCCATAGCTCCATATACTCAGTTCATCCAGGAGGAACAAAGATGTATCGAGATCTAAGGCAGTATTATTGGTGGCATGGAATGAAGAGAGAGATTGCCAGATTTGTAGCGAAATGTTTAGTCTGCCAACAAGTAAAGGCCGAGCATCAGAGGACTGCAGGAATGTTGCAGCCGCTTCCCATACCAGAATGGAAATGGGAGCATATCACCATGGACTTCGTCACAGGATTCCCAAGGAGCCCCAGTGGAAAAGATGCGGTATGGGTTATCGTGGACCGACTCACTAAATCGGCACACTTTTTGCCATTTAGAGTTGGACAATCCACAGAGATACTAGCCGACATGTATATGCGACAAATAGTAAGATTGCATGGAGTGCCGGTTAGTATTGTATCAGATCGAGATTCGAGATTCACCTCTCATTTTTGGCGAAGTATGCAAGAGAGTCTTGGCACCAGACTAAAATTCAGCACTGCCTATCATCCCCAGACAGATGGTCAATCAGAACGTACGATCCAGATCTTGGAGGATATGCTGCGATCCTGTATGTTAGATTTTGGAGGGTCTTGGGAAGATCATTTGCATTTGGTTGAGTTCTCCTACAACAACAGTTACCAGGCAAGCATCAAGATGGCACCTTTTGAGGCGTTATACGGTAGGAAGTGCAGATCGCCAATATGCTGGAGTGATGTTGGAGAGCGTCAAATTTTGGGACCAGAGTTGGTAATGCAAACAGTAGAGAAGGTGAAGCAAATCCAGAATCATCTTCGTGCCGCTCAGGACAGACAGAAGCATTGGGCTGATACACACCGACGTCCCCTGGAGTTCAAGGAAGGAGAACATGTATTCCTGAGGATTTCACCTACTCGAGGAACCATTCGCTTTGGGAGCAGAGGCAAGTTGAGTCCAAGGTACATTGGGCCCTTTGATATTCTGGAGCGCATTGGTGAGGTGGCCTATCGTCTTGCATTACCGCCATCTTTAGAGGGAGTGCATGATGTATTCCATGTCTCACAGTTGAGAAGGTATGTGACTGACCCAAGTCACATAGTTGATCATTCTGAGATAGCAGTAGGCCCAAGCCTGAGGTATGAAGAACAACCAGTGGGTATACTCGGCACCAGTGAGAAGACACTGCGGGGGCAGACAATTAAATTGGTTCGTGTGGCATGGAAGCAACACTCTCCTGGTGAATCTACTTGGGAGAGGGAAGATATCATGCGCCAGAAATACCCCCACTTATTCGAGTATACAGGTATATTTTAAGTAAATTTTAATTCCTGTAGTTATGTTTTGTTAGTAGTTTAATCTTTAATTGCGAGGACGTAATTTTCTTAAGGGGGGTAGATTGTAATCACCTGAAAATTTTAAGAATTTTTAAATTTAATTTTCTGAATTTAATTAGCAATTTTCTGTATTTTAAAACCAATAAACTAAGGTATTCTAATTTAAAATGAATTATTAAAAGTTATTAAATAATATTAAAATGTAATGAAAATTATATTTTCTAGTGTAAAATTAAAAACCGAGCCTGTGGTATTTTTCCGGGAATTTATTGGACCCCGGATGAAATTTTAAAGCCCTAGAAACTAAATAATTAATTAAACCACATTAAACCGGGTTTATTCTAAATAAACCAAACCAAAGATGAACCAAGCCGGCCGGTCCAACCGAACCGAACCCAACTTAAGCTTAGTGGGTCGGATCCGGGTCTAACCCGAGATCTGAAACCCGTTTCTAAACCCGACCCGTTTTTAATCCTTTGTGGATCGGGCCGGATCCACTAGACCCGACCCGACCCGTTCCAACCCGAAACCCGCCTAACCCATCCCCTTCCCCTAGCCGTTCCAAACCGAAACCCTCCGGCCGTTACGCCGCCGGCCGACCTCTCTGCTTCCCCTTCCCGCCGCCGGCCGACCTTCTCTCTTCCTCTCCGCGTAACAGCAGCGCCTCCTCGCCTACCCCGTTCAAACCGTCGATCGGTCCTCTACCAATCCCCTCTATTTAAACCCTAGTAGCCGGAGCTCCGCCCCTAGACCTTGCCGGAATCCCCTGCTCCTCCCGCCACGACGCTGTCAGCCCGCTGCCCTCTCCATCAGCCCACCCCAGCCGTCCCCTCCGCCGGCTACGCCACCCCGAGTCAGCCGCCCCACCTCCCGCAGCATTCCGCGGCACCGACAGACCTCGCGGAACTCTCGCCGGCCTCCCCTGACCCGACGACTCCCTGAGCTCAGTCGCCCCTGCCTCCTCCGACCAGCAGCGACGCCATCTCCCTCATCTCTTCCTCCTTCTCCACCCGACTTGCCGCCGAGAAGCCCGCCTCCGGCCGCCCTATCCACTTCCAGAACTTCCCTCACCTACAGCCGACCTCCACCTCCAGGGAGCCGCCTTCCACCGACGTGACCACCTCGCTGTTGCCTCTCTTCCTCCTCCACCTTCCACGCCGACGAAAACCCTAGCCTGGACACAACTCAGCCGAACACAGGACACGGATCGGTGTTGACTCGACACGGGGACACGAGATTCTCGGGTTTTCCAGACCCTGTTCAGGTACCCGTAATTTCTTGCTCGTAGCTCTGATTTCTGTTCTGTCTGTTGCGTTGCGAACCCTGCGTGACCCTCTCGGTGCCCGGATAAACCGCTCGGGGCATCGCGTCCTGTGGTGATCGCACACCGCGATTCAAAAACAGGAAAAAACTAAGCTCTGTTTCACCCCGGAATCGAGTACGCCCCGCCAAACGGGATGACTTGGTCACGTGCGGTCTTCACCGACACGTGAGCATCGTAGATACGGACGTGCGGGCTTTCGCAGAAGCTGATTCGGATGTGCGTGCACACCGGAATCAGTGCGCATCCTCGGACAACACCCCGTATCCGACTTTTCTGTAATTAGCTGTAACTTAGTGTATACACGTCAGATCGAGACGAAACTTGCACCATCAGACTCGTAGCAATACGCTGGTCCTGTGGGTCAAGTTTGGTTCGATTCTGAGAACGTTGGAAAATTGCGTGTCGTGGGCCCCACAGGCTCCACCTGACGGGCGATTTTGAGAACGGCTCATCGGAATCCAATTCTGGAAGTTCCGTTGGGTTCGTATCAACGTTCCTGACTTGTTGACACTAAGTTGGACTGATTTGGAGACCTTTGACCCTGACCCGGTTTGCGGTGCAAAGCGGCCCACATATGGACCCGATTTGGCCCAGAAATGTCGTTTTTGCCCTTGTGTCCAAACTGGACTCAAGGACAGGCATTTCTAACTATTTTCTATGTTCTGAGACTTCTGGTAATATTCATTTCAGCTTTTGGAGGAGTTACTGCTGAACCCACTGTTACAAGGACCGCTACTGGTATTCCAATCCCAGGCAAGTGTACCTTGCCATAAATTACAGTTTATTTAGTTCTCTTGCTTTACTTTTCTGTGACTATTGTACAAGCTATAACCTAGGACCGTATGACCTACTTAGCGTCCGATTACAGTCGGGAGCCAACTTCGTACGATGAGTTGTGTACGTCATTTAGTGATGGACATTCGAGACCCTTTATATTCTCGTACTTGTTTATCAAGTACACTATAACCTAGGACACTTGACACCATACATTGACAGAATCTTTCTGAGATATTCAAGGTGATTCTGTATAGGATATAGGATGGACATAGTATTATACTCTCAGATTATGACTGTTGCATTAGCTCTGATCTCACGTGACATGGACATGCGACGTGTGGTTACATTGGATGGGGAGAGACACACAGGCTACAGGCTGTTCTATATATATACTACTATTGTGAGGTTGTAGACTCTCGAGCAGAGCTAGACCACTACTAGATATTGCTGCTACCGGCTCCCCGACACAGAGCTTGTAGCAGTCTCAGCCTGAGTACTAGTGTTGCTCTCAGTTGCATTTTCACATAGATGGTTATGTAGTTACCCTGTTTATTTCATTTTCTATTTTACTGCATCTATTTTTGGCTTATATTATTTGTACCTTGCTATGTCCCCTGAGGACCTGGAATGGATGATGTCCCCAGGTTTAGCAGAAGAGCAGTATCCCGAGGTTTACGGGACAGGAGCTGAAGTTGTACCAGGAGCTATTGCTGAAGGAGAACCTAACATAGAAGCAGAGGTGATGGCAGAGGATTTTACTTGAGATTATGATATTTGTACTCTTCAGATACTCTATTTTTGGACTCTTTTGTTCTGGTCTGATGAACCAGTGTTTTAGACTCTTGTCGGGTTGTTCCTGACCTACTCTGCTGAGACTGGACTTTGATGTACTTTCTTTATTTGCTGATGTTCTTATTATTCTGTGTGTGGATGAGATTAGATTTTGACTTATTGTTGTAGACCTATATTACAGCTTAAGTATGCCGATGGATCCATTAAATTGGGTTTGTCCATCGTTGCATGCTGCTGGCCATTGCCACGTGTCCAGTTCCTCGATATTTTGGGATTGGGGCGTGACATATATATATATATGTATATATATATATATATCTATGTATATATTTAAGTATATATATATAATTATAATTATAATTATATATATATATATATATATATATATATATATATATATATATATATATATATATATATATATATATATATATATATTACTATATATATATTAAATACAGTATATATGTATATATATATGTATATTATGTATTTATGCACCTTTTAAATTCTGTTTTTATTTATTTATTTCTGTATTTTTATTATATATATGTAGTATATATATATACATATGTATATATATATTTATATATATATATATTCTATGTGTATATATATATATAAATAATATATTATTATTATTATTATTATTATTATTATTATTATTATTAAATACAGAATATATATATATACAATGTATATATATATATTATTATTATTTATATATATGTCTATTATTTCTTTCTTATATATATATATATATATATATATATATATATATATATATATATATCTCTTTATATATATATATATATATATACTTATTTATATATAGTATAATTATATATATACACATATAATATATATGTATGCTCTTCATTTTATTATGTATTTAAATTCCTGTATTTTACTTTTCTTATATATATATATATATATATTAATACTATATAATTTACTACTGGATAATACAATACATATATATTTATATATGTATTAAATTCTTGCAATGTCATTTCATTTTTATTACTATCATGTATATATATATACCTATGTATATATATATATACATGTTATCTATATATATATATATACTATATAAACATAGTACTGGATAATACAGTACCTATATATTAATATATGTATTTATTTCCTGCACTTGTCATTTTAATTTATTATATATATATATATATATATATATATATATATATATATATATATATATATATATATATATATATATATATATATGTATATATATATTATCTACATATAATATATACTATATAATATATTGCTGGATAATACAGCATATGTATTTATATATGTATTTAATTCCTGCTCTGTCCTTCAATTTATTATATATATCTATATATATATTATCTATATATAATATCTATTATATAGTGCTGTATAAATACAGTATATAGATATATATGTATTTACTTTCTGTCCTGTCATTTCAATTTATTATATATATATATCAGTGGATATACCCTGATTATTATATTATATCAGTGGATACACCCTGATAATATTATATTACTATATATATATAGCAGTGGATATACCCTGCTACTATTATAATTGCTATATATATACCTGCATTTTTCTATTCTTCATATGCTATATATACTGCTATATCTATTATATCTATATATATACTATATATATATCTATATTATATATGTATATATAAGTATATATATATGCTTTATATTACAACCATAATATTCACGAACCCTGTCTGTTTTAACAGAAACCAACTCCAGCACAGCCAGTGACCCCCTGTCACAAGCACCTCCAAACCTGAGATCAGGTTATCAACACTATCAGGGAGTAGGCAAGTATACCTTGCCAAGTTAAATGTTTAAATTCAATTATTGATATCTGCTTTGTTCCTGAATTTCATATACCATGATTACCTGAGCCTGCCTTGGGTACAGCCAGCTGATATGTTGACAATTAACATAATATTACAGACTCACTAACAACTGTGAGAGTATTCTAATATTCTCCTAGACCCTATCACGGGGACACGCAACATGGTTGTAATGCATATTGGGATGCGAGCTGCGTATTTGATTAGCTACCAGTACGTGTGACCCGCATCACGGATTAGAATAATTCAGGAAAAATACGACTTGACATTTAGTTTCATTGGAATGGGAAAGATAACTAGTAGACGCATGGGACACCCCCTCCTTAAATATTTATATACCTTCGCACCATGCTCCTTGGAGATGGTCGATTGCAGAGTTCCCTTGAACGGGGGCATATGTGGCATATACTAGCCAGTCACTACGGATTGGTAAATTACGTCAGCATATGTCTAAAATACACCTTCCCATGCGTACTACAAGGTCTTTACTTGCATTCACTTAGATGGTTAGCACCCTGTATTTATTTTATTTATTAATTCAGTATTTTCATACCTGGCATGTTATTTTCCTGTATCTTGTTACGTCCCTCTGAGGACCTGGTTCCCTGCCAGGTTTAGATGAGACACTCTACCCCACAGTACTTGGACCTGGACAGGAGACTGGATATGCCCTGAGATGGAGTTAGAGGAGATGCCATCAGAGTCTGCTTAAGTACATCTGGAGTTGGAGCTATATATTTTGAGGACGATGCGCTAGTTTATCTTATTTCACTTTCTGCTTATCTTTTTATAGTGGGTTTATTCCCACCTGACGTTATCTGATTTGTATATGACATTTCAGACTCAGCATCTATATATTCAGCATTTATTTCCCATATTTCATGATATTCCTGTGGATGAGATAGAGTTACCTGTATTTAGACTTGTAGTATTTTAGGACACCGTAGCACATCACTTTGGGTCCATTAAATTGGGTAATCCCTTAGTGACGTGTCAGCTGGCCAATGCCACGTGGCCTAGTTCAGTATATTTTTGAGACTGGGGCGTGACACTAAGCATCTAAACTATATATGTCATAAACCTGCATCCTATACAGAATCACCATAAATATCTCAGGAAGATTCTGTCTCATGAACAGTGTCAAGTGTCCTGGGTATAATGTACTTGATAAGACAAGTACGAGGATGTAAAATGTCACGAGTGTCCATCTCTAGATGGCAATACACAACACCGCGTACGATGTTGGCACCCGACTGTAATCAGACACTAAGTAAGTCACACGGTCCTAGGTTAAGCATGCACAATATTGTAAAAGAATCAAGGAAAATATGTAACAAGACTGCAAAGTTTGGCAAGGTACACTTGCCTGTGGTCCTGGCTCCAACTGTAGCTCTGGTCTCAGTGTGATCTGCTGTTACCACTCCAGTTGCTGAAATAAACATCACCATTAGCTTCAGAAAATATCAAATAGCTAAAAATACATGTCCTTACGTCCAATTTGGATACAGGGGCAAAAATGACATTGTCGGGCCAAAGCGGGGTCCATATGTGGGCCACTTTGCACCGAAAAATGTGTCAGGATCAAAGGTTGCCAAATTCGCCAAACTTAGTGTCAACAAGTCAGGAACGATGATACGAACCCAACGAAACTTCCAGAATTGGATTCCGATGAGCCGATCACAAAATTGCCCGTCAAGTGGAGCCTATGGGGCCCACGATACGCGATTTTGTCAACGTTCTCAGAATCGAACCAAACTTGGGTCACAGGACTAGCGTATTGCTACGAGTCCGATGGCGCAAGTTTTGTCTCGATCCGACGTGTGTACACGAAGTTACGACGTGTTCCAGAACAAACGGATACGGGGCGGTGTCGGCGGATACGCGTTGATTCCGGTATGCACGCACATCCGAATCAACTTCTGCGAAATCCCACACGTCCGTATCAACGACGCGCACGTTTCGGTAAAGATCGCGTGCGACCAAGTCGTCCCATTTGGCGGGACGCACTCAGTTCCGGGGTGAAACAGGGCATTGTTTTTCCTGTTTTTGGATTGCAGTGTGCGATCACCACAGGACGCGATGCCCCGAGCGGGTTGCACGGGCACCGAGAGGGTCACTCAGGGTCCACGACATAATTGACGGAAACGAAAATGGATAAACGAGCAGGGAGATACGCGTACCTGAACAGGGTTCGAAAAACCCGAATTATCTCGTGTCCGACACGACACGAAGGGCCGTGTCCGTGTCCTAAGTCCTGTGTCCTAGGTTAGGGTTCTGGGGATGCTGCTGGCTGGAGCTCGGGAGGGCCGGAGGGAGGCTGGGGTCGGGCGGCACTGGCCGGAGGCGGGCGTCGTCGGCGGCGCTGAGTCGGCACGATGGGCCGGAGTCGGGCTCGGGGCGGTTGGGAGGAGAGAGGGGCAGGAAGAAAGAGGAGGAGGAAGGGCCGGCGAGGCGCTGCGGGAGGCTCGACGGTGGGGGAGGCGGCGTGCTGGGGCGGCGCGGGTGCGACGAGGGGTTCCGGAGAGGGCTAGGGTTCAGAGGAGGGATTTGGGGAAGGAGATGGGGGAGGGGGTGGTTGCGGCTAGGCGCCGGGCGGCTGAGCTAGGGCGGGGGTCGGCGTGGACGCGGCTGTACGACGCCGGGGAGGTCGACGTGGCAGAGAAGGGTTGGCCGGGCGGAGCGTGGCCGGAGGAGAGGGGTAGGTCAGGCGGCTGACGGCTAGGTTAGGGTTAGGGATTGGGATTTTTAGTAATTAGGGATTTTTCCTTTTTCTTTTCTTTTTGGTTTGTGGAGAAAAACCTAGGAAATTATGTATTTATACATACGAAAATTGGACTAGGGTTTAACCTAGAATTTGGGCTGGATCAACGCTCCTTGGGCTTGGCTTCGGCTCTCATGGGGATGTCGGGCGTTTTGCACGGGTTTAATTCGGTTTAATTATTTAATAGTTTTTTGGGCTTTAAAAATATTTTCGGAGTCCAATAAATTCACCAAAAATTACCCTATGTCCGGTTTCTCATTTTATACCATAAAATATTATTTCCATAATATTTTAATATTAATGAAAAATTATTTAATTAGAAAATACCTAGGTTTTAATTACAGAAAAATCCTGAAAAATCCAAATTAAAAATTCTTGAAAAATTAGGGGATTATAGCACCACAAATAGATTTTACCTTCATAAGAACGCAGACATCCGAGTGAATCAACTCGAGCAACACCGGCTTCCTTGAACTTGGGTGACTTTGGAAAGACACCATATTTTGCTTTCATGTCAAACAGTGCATGTAAAATCCCCTAATTTTAAATATTATATTTATTTAATTAATCATTGAATTTATTTATATCATGTCTTAATTAATTAGAAAATTTATTTATTGATTTAATTACCTAGATAAATACTCATTTAGAATTATTGCAAAAAAACTATTATTTTATTTTAGGAATCGTTGAAGAAGAGTGATAGATTTTTAGAATTTATTTTGGGTACAAATGTTTTTTTTATATATACCTCAAATATATATGTAAATAATATATAGCTATTAAATATAATAATAATAATAATAATAATAATAATAATAGAAATAAAAAGAAAAGAAAAGAAAAAAAAACCTTGATCCTTAAACTAACCTTTAACCCTTAATTAATTCTTAAGCCTAAGCTAATCCCCCCCCCAACCGCAGTAACCCCCCCCCCCCCCCCCCCCGCGAGCACAGTACTCGGCCCAAGTCCTATCTCCGCCGCTTCTTCCTTCTCTCTCTCTCTCTCTCTCTCTCTCTCTCTCTCTCTCTCTCTATATATATATATATATATATATATATATATATATATATATACACACACACACCTTATTATAAACCCTAACCTAATCACCCGACGCCGGAGGACCCCCAGCCCTGCGCCACCGGAGAACTCACTTAACCCCGCGTCGCCGCCGGAGAAAGCCGGATGCGACCGCAACCGCGCAAGTGTCCGCAGCACCCACAGGCAGCGACGACCGCCTCTTCACGCGCCATTTCCCATCCCATCTCTCGACCTATTTTGGATTAGTCTTCACCGGTATGATCACAACCTATCTCTCTCTAAACTCTATTAATTAGTTTTATTCGAGCATCGTTAAACACTAGGTAGAAATCGAAGCCAAGTTGAGAAAAAACTATATATTTAAACTGCTATAAACTGCCCCCAACGGCCTATGTTTCGAGGCCGATTTCTCCCAACGTAGACATCCAAATCAAAATCTTTTTTTCCTATATAAAGCCTATATAACCAAGATTATTCTCTACTAATTAGTTTATTTTATTATGTGTTAGAATCAGAGATAAATTAGGTAAAAAATTCAGAAAAACTTGTTTTCAAAATATAATAATTTGCAATACGGAGCGCGCCCTGCCAAACGGGACCGCCTCGTCGAGTACCAATTTTACCGAAAGGCGCGTATGGTATGTCCTGACGTGTGGGCTTTCACGAAAATAATTCGGACGTGTGTGCGAGTCGGAATCAACCCGTATCCGTAAAAGTCCCCATATCGTAATTTTTGTAAAATATCCCGCCATTTTGTGTACGCGACGAAACTTTTGCCATTGAATTTGCGGTATCACGCTGGTCCTGTGACCCAAGTTTTACGCAATTCTGAGATAGTTGACCAAGTCGCCTATTTGTCGGCCCCACGGGTTCTTTAAGGGCGAATTTGTGATCGGCTCACTGGAATTCAAAATTGGATATACCATTGAGTTCGTATCGACGTTTAGAATTTTTTTGACCTATAATTTATTTCATTTAGAGACCTTTACCTCTGGCATGCATTTCGGTGCAAAGTGGCCCACATGTGGACCCGCTTTGACCCAAAATTACCGTTTTGCCCCTGTGTCCAAATTGGACGAAATGGTAGACTTTTTTGACTATCTCGCTTATTCTGGGAATGTTAGTGATATTTATTTCATCATTCGGAGACGTTCATTCTAAGGCCATAGTTTCTGACCCTTTGTGCTTGACATTTGGATGCTGACACTTTGCAGCTTTCTTGCCAGGCAAGTATACCTTACCAAATTGGTTATAGTACTTCGCATGCTTATTATATTTTTATATATTCATTACATGTGTATTTTCTTTCAGTCATAATTATATATTATATATGTTGACACACTTGACACATAGTATCATGGGAGAGGAGGACAATCAGCAGGCGTATGGGCTATAACCACTCTGGTAAACCGTAGTAACTAGCACGCACTACGGTAGTTGTGTCACGATGGTCACTACCCTCACGGTATGTATGCTTCTGGTGTCACGATGGTCGCTACCCTCGTGATATGATGGCTTATGATGTTCATGGACGTGTGTGTGAGTTGTGAGATAGATAGAGTAGCCTACCCCTGCCCATACATCGAAAAGTTGTCCTCATTATGCATATTCATATATATTGTCTAGTACAACGTACTTATATATTTTTTGTCTATTATGCATATTTTATTATATTCAATTGGCATGCTTCTATGTGTAAACCCCCAGATTTTTCAGAATTTAAAAATAAATTTTCGGAATTTTTTTGAAATTTTTCTGTAATTTTTTACTAATTAAAATCAAGGTATTTTGGTTATAAATAATTTTATTGTTTTTATTAAATATTAAAATATTATGAAAATAATATTTTTGGGTGTAAAATAAAATATTAGACATAGGATAATTTTCCTAGAATTTATTGGACCCCAGAACCATTTTCAAAAGACCTAAAAATTAATATTTTTAATAAACCCAATTAAACCGGATTAAACCAACCGGTTTAAACTAAAAGAACCAACCCAAACCGGATCATGCTGAACCGAATCCTGTCTAAACCAACCCTAACGGGTCGAATTCAGCAACCCGACCCGTACCCGCAACCCGACCCGACCCATGCTACAGTAAAACCCTAATTCCCAAATCCCGTCGACCTTTCCCCTCCCCGGCGGTCGTTTTCTCCGCCGTGGCCCTCCGGCTCCCCCGCAACCGTTCCCCTGCGTCTGCTAACCTCCGCAACACCTCGCCTCCCCGCAACGGTCGACCGACGACCTCCCTCTCCTCCTATAAAAACCCCTCCGCCATCTCCACCGCCACTGACCACTACTGTCTCCACCGCCTTCCCTCCGCTCGAGCCTCTCCAGCCACCCCCACACCGTCCTCCGCTAAGACCCAGAGCCGACGAGTTCCCCTCCGGTACCCCGAGGAACACCGACCTCCCCCAACCCGAACACCACCACCTTCCTCCGCTGCCTTTCCGGCCTCCCCGACCCGCTGCCTCGATCGACCCGAGCTCCACCGCCACCTTCTCCTTCGACGAAGACCACCGAGATGAGCAGCCGCCGTGCCCTAGCCTCCGCTGCCTACGACCAGTAGCAGCCCCGGCCGCCACCAACGCCGCCACCGAGACCAGCACCTCCTCTGCGAGCTCCTCCGGCCGCCTCCAGCTCCGCCGAGCTTCCCTGGAGATCTACAGTAGCAGAAACCCTAGCCGGCCGTGCCGCGTCGCACCGCCTCGTAGAATCGCATTTTTAGTCTTCTTCGGTGCCCTGTTCAGGTGACTGTTTCTCTCTCTTCGCTGCCCCATTTTTCGTTCCGTCTGCTGTGATGCGTAGACTGCGTGACCCTCTCGATACCCGTGCAACTTGTTCGGGGTATCGCGTCCTTTGGTGATCGCAAACTGTGACCCAAAATCAGGAAAATAATTGCCCTATTTTTCCCAAAACTGGGTATGCCCCGCTAGACAGGACAACTTGGTCGTGTGCGGACTTCACCGAAAGGTGCGCACCGTTAATACGAACGTGTAAAATTTTGCAAAAGTTGATTTGGATGTGCGTGCACACCGGAATCAACGTGTATCCGTCAACAACACCCCGTATCGGCCCTGTTCTGGAACTCGTTGTAACTTTGTGTACGTACGTCGTATCGAAACGAAACTTACGCCATCGGACTCATAGCAATACGCTGGTCCTGTGACCCAAGTTTGGTTCGATTCTGAGAACGTTGACAAAATCGCGTATCGTGGGCCCCACGGCTCCACTTGACAGGCAATTTTGTGATCGGCACATCGGATTCCAGTTCTGGACATTCCGTTGGGTTCATATCATTGTTCTGGACTTGTAGACACTAAGTTTGACGAATTTGGATAACATTGTCTCTGGCACGTTTTTTGGTGCGAAGCGGGGCACATGTGGACCCTGCTTTAACCAGAAACTGTCACTTTTGCCCCTGTGTCCAAATTGGACTCAAGGACAGACAATTCTACCTATTCGATATCTTCTGAACCTGATGGTAATGTTTATTTCAGCATTCGGAGGAGTACCTGCAAATTTTGCTGATACCAGAGCAGCAGTTGGAGCCAGAACCCCAGGCAAGTGTACCTTGCCATACATGCAGTATTTTGGTTCATAATATTCCTTTGATCTATTTAAATGTTGTATCTGTTCAACCTAGGACAGTGTGACATTACTTAACGTCCGAATAATATTCGGGTGTGAACGCCGTACGCTGAGTTGTGTAACGTCACCTAGAGATGGATATCGAGACCATATACATTCTCGTGCTTGCATTATCAAGTACGTCATACCATAGGACACCTGACACTATTCATGAGACAAAATCCTCCTGAGATATTCATGGTGATTCTGTATAGGTTACATGATTCATGACATAGATATTGCATGTGCTTAGCTATCATTATGACTTGCTGCATTAGATATGATCTTGCGTGACATGGACATGAGACATCGTGGACATGAGACGTGTGATTACATTGGGTGGGGAGAGACACACAGGCTACAGGCTGATTTTATATATTATGGTGCCATAGGCCCACTACATAGTAAATTACATAGTATATCTGCTACAGGCTCCCCGACACAGAGCTTGTAGTAGTCTCAGCCTAAGTCTAGTGATGCTCTCACTTGCATTTCACATAGTTGGTTACCTAGTTTATCCTATTGATTTATTTATTATTGTACTGTATTTATTTTTGGCATGAGTTATTAGTGTACCTCGCTATGTCCCCTGAGGACCTGGATTTCGGATTATGTCCCCAGGATTAGCAGACGAGATCTATCCTGAGGTATACGGGACAGGAGCAGAAGCAGGAACATGAGCATGCACTAGAGTAGTACCAGATCCTGAAGATGAGGTGATCGCTGAGGATTTCTCCTGAGTATATGTTTTATCCATACTCAGTATTTGTTGTTGTTATCTTTATTCTTGTATCTTGACTATTGTATCAGACTCATTATCGGGTTGTTCCCCGAGTTATGTTTTATTGAGATTTGATATTGCTTTATACTTTGTGTCACGACCCGCACCCGGAAAATTGGGCATGAGTCGTGGGTACGTCCAGCCTACGCCGCAGCATCGGCGGTAGAACGCTGTCTAGGTCTACTATCTAGCTAACAATCTCACGCAATCAATATATATACCTGGCTATATATCTAGGCTAATATATATATCTAACACATATGTATATATTTATCTACGTATCTATATATATATATCCACATACACATATACATATATCCATACTCATATATATATATATATATATATATATATATATATATATATATATATATATATATATATATATATATATATATATATATATATATACCTATATATCTATATATATATATATATATACATATATATATATATATATAAGAAGGGGGAAAAGCTAGCTGGAGCGCGCGCTGCTGCCGCTCAAATACGTTGCTGCT
Source organism: Iris macrosiphon (assembly GCA_036927795.1). NCBI lineage: Eukaryota > Viridiplantae > Streptophyta > Magnoliopsida > Asparagales > Iridaceae > Iris > Iris macrosiphon. The sequence continues at coordinate 132,408,584 of JAYESA010000003.1, forward strand.
GCACGCTGCTGCCGCGGCGCTGCTGTGCCTGCAGCCACTGCCGCTGCGCTGCTGCGGCGCTGTCGCGGCGCGCTGCGCCTCGCTGCAAACGCTGCTGCAGCTGCTCCTATTGTTGCCACAGCTGATCCTCTCTCCCTCGCTCTCATCTCTCCCCTCGACACACACCACACACACACAAACACGCATATATATATATATACACACACACACACACACACAAGCATATATACACACAACCATATATATATATATACACACACTACCATATATATATATGCACTTATACACATATATATATATATAGGTACACACACACATATCTATATAAACACACACACACACACATATATATATATATATATATATATATATATATATATATATATACACACACTCATACATATATACAAACACATATATATATACACACACACACTCATACTTTGATATTGCTGTATTTATTTTCTGTGGATGAGATTAGTATATTAGACCCTTATTGTTGTATTACAGCTTAAGTACACCCTGATGGGTCCATTAAATTGGGTTTGCCCATTGGTGTGTGTTGTTGGCCATTGCCACGTGTCTAGTCCCTCGATATTTTGGGACTGGGGCGTGACATTATGTATCTTGTTACGCCCCTCTGAGGACCTGGTCCCTTGCTAGGTACAAACGACCAGGAGTATCCGCAGGAGTACGGGCAAGGACCTGACGCATTATTTTCTGCCGATGAGGTCTTACCTTCTGAGCACCTTTAATTATCTCTAGTGATGGATCTCTTAGCTGATACTCTTCTATCATCATCTTATTTTATATTGGAGATTTATCCTCCTCTCTCATTTTAGTATTGCTATAGTCATTGGTAGTGGATTTGTCTCCACCCGACTATCAATTTTGGATTATTCAGACTCATTATCCTGGTTTAGTTATTTCTTTACTATGACTTATTTTGTGGATGAGATTAGTATTTACTGTGACTTGTGACAATATATATACCACATGTGAGTTAATATTCATATTACAGCGTACGTGTGTATTATGGTATCCATATATTAGAGTTGCCATATACATACGGCTGGCATACTTACGTATTCCTAGTCCTACGTATTTTGGGACTGGGGTGTGGCAGTGCGTGCATCTCTCCAACTTTGTAGACTTTAGCCCTGGAATTACCTTCATGTTCACCAAGTAACTCATCCCCTTCTCGCTGATATGGCTGAGCCGCCTGTGCCACAACTCGGTAGACGCATCAGTAGCTGCGTTCACCTCATGTGCCCCATGTGCACTCCCTTCCATATAGTAGAGTCTGGACCTTTTACTTCCTCTGGAAATCTTCCACTAACTATTCCTGAATAGATTGAAGAAGCCATCATCATCCAACCTTCCAACTGTCATGCCCCGGTTCCGCAGAACCGATTCGTCCTCGCATTCGGTTCCGCAGAACCGATCGTCCTCGCTGGACGTGATATCGTAAAAGTCTAGGATTGCACTTGTACAAGGAAAGAACGTACACATTCTGTCAAAATCTTTTATAAACAGTTCCATAACACAATATCAGATTATAAAGCACACATTTGTATAGGAAAAAATAATTCTTTTATTGATTCATTGCAACGAAGTACAAATTTTTCAACACCGAAATGAAAATGCCTGAACGACTTACATAGATTTTGCATAAAAGAAAAGACTGTTAGGTTGACATAAAATAATATTCTTATCCCATATATTATACCCCTTTATTACATTCTTGAAAACTTGAAAGCAGCTACTATAAATCTTTGAAATACTTTAAAATAGGCAGAAGCTTGAAAAGACTACGACGAAGATTTATCTTCCTTGAGCGCCCACGGTATCTCGGTCACCTAGTTTGCCCACAGAGAAATGGGTTAGTACTCAACTTGTACTGGTGAGCAGAACTGGCCCACTCACCTAAACTAACACTTCTTAATTAAAGCAACAATTTATTAGGTAATATTATATATGCAATATTTCGATAGAAAATAGTTCATAAGCAACAGTTCATGCAGTGAAATACGTATAAGCTTTGCACATATGGAATTCTTAATTCGGCCAATGGCAGTTCCTGTATAATCTACATGATTGTTCTTACCGCCCCAGCATAAGACATCATTAGTATGCAACCCATTCCCACTGGGTTATTTGTGGTGTAGCACAACGATGGAAATGCCATAAATGACTTCGATGGGTGTACGATACGCTATTCAAAGCAGGTATCAAGCTTCAATGAATGTCTCACTTATACCCGGAGATACCAAATCGCTACTATTTTTCTCGGGCCGAACGGTCTCCAGTGCCCCAGGTTTCGTTCGAAAAATTTTACTACCTTGTGCACAAGTTGTCCATGACCAAACAATGCATCTACGACTATATGATAAGCATAAATATCAGTATAAGGTATTGAAATATTTAGAGCAGCAATTCATATTTATCCATTCTTATTTCAGCATACTTATTCATTGCTTCGATTGGTAGTCCGTAGACTCTAATTTACCGCTAAGGTATGGCACCAAACCACGACATAATGATTATATCCTTCCCTGTGTTACATAATTGAACTTTTCTCTTATCAATATAATTCATTGATTTATAATAGTGGTATAAAACTTGTGGCGTCTTTATCGATCATCAGACTTAGCAGGGTTATAAGAGAACATTATTGGTTATTGAAATAAAGGAGTAGAGAAGAAGGGACAGAACCGCTCACCAAAATAGAGAATACCGAAAGAAAAAGATGCTTACTCGCTCAGGCTACAGTCACACGTCAATCTGTATTGGCACCAATATTTGGTTAGACTACGATCTTTATTTCTCTCAGAGTTCTCTAGAATGAATGCATGTAATCGATAAAAATGGGCTAAACAATCAATCATCAAAAATCAATCACGAAAACGCATTCATCAAAACCAAGCAGCAAAAATCCAAGAAAGCCAACCAAAAATTCAACGAAAACTATTAGACTCATTCCAATAGAAGTCGATCCATCAATTGGAAATATTTATTGCATTGTCCATGATCGATTCCACTGTAAAGTTTTCCCATTCTCAATTTTGACTGAGTCAATCGAGCCACAAGCCTTATATAGTACACCACTATAAGCGGGGCACTACATAATATGCCACTAAGAAAAAGTTTTATTCTCGAAACTTAAAACAAAGGTTCTACCTCTAGGTTATCAAATAAGGAAGGGTACTGCTTCCGCATCTCTTCCTTAAGATCCCATGTCGATTCCTCAACTGCATGATTCTGCCACAACACACGGACCAAAGCCACTGATCGATTCCGTAGGGTCTTCTCTTTCCTGTCTAGGATCTGAACTGGTTCTTCCGAGTAAGATAGATCGGCATTCAGCTCATGCTGATCGAAGTTCACTATGTGACTCGGGTCATGCATGTATCTCCTTAGTTGGAAAACATGAAAGACATCGTGCACTTTCGTGAAAGCAGGAGGTAGTGCAAGTCGATAAGCCATTAGTGCCATCCTATATAAAATTTTGAAAGGTCCGACAAACCATGGACTCAGCTTTCCTTTGATGCTGAACCGTATCACACCTCGCATAGGTGTCACCTTTAGGAACACATGATCACCCTCCATGAATTCCAAAGGTCATCGATGTACATCCGCGTAGCTTTTTTGACGACTTTGAGCGACTCAAAGATTTTCCTGAACCATGCGAACTTTCTCGATGGATTGTTCAATAAGTTTTGATCCGAGTACTTATCGTTCATCGACTTCCTCCCAACATATCGATAATCGACACTTGCGTCCATATAGTGCTTCATATGGGGCCATATGAATACTCGCTTGATAAATTTTGTTATAAGCGAACTCTGCCAGCGATAGATAGGTATTCCAACTTGCCTTCAAATCTAGCAAACACAGTCGCAACATGTCTTCTAGGATTTGGTTTACTCTATCGGTCTGTCCATCAGTCCGCAGATGGTACAACGAGCTAAAATGCAACTCGGTGCCCATTACCGCCTGAAGTCTTTTCTAGAATCGAGACAAGAATCGTCCATCCCTATCCGAAATAATTGAGATTGGCACTCCCTGTAACCGAACAATCTGATCTAAGTAAATTTGAACCAAACGGTCAGCGCTCCATGTATTTTGATTGCTATGAAATGAGCCGACTTGGTCAGTCTATCCATAAGGACCCAAATCGTATTATTTTCCTTTGGTGTCCTTGGTAAGCCCACTATAAAATCTATTGAGATATCATTCCACTTCCATTCCGGAATAGCGAGGTTCTGCAACTCTTCGATGGGTCACTGGTGTTCTTGTAGAATCATAGAAAAAATGGATCCATGCGTTCCGCAACCATGCGGTCCAGGAAAAAGTTAAACAGGAATTGAACAGCATGATCACTGTAAACCCCCTCAAAATATTTTAGGTAGATTTGATATGGTAAGAATTTTGGTTTAATTTCAGGTTGTATAAGGATTACAAATTAGGGTTGTGTAGACTGGTTCTTTAATTTAAACCCTTGGTGCACCTTACCGTTGCTTCAATAATTGGAGCTTCAATAATTGGAGCACAATAATAGCTTTACTTTCCAACAAATTTTTGCACTCTTGAATTGACAAGCCAACCTAGGCACTGAATATTTTTGTCACTCACAAACACACTCCCTTGTGCTCTATTTTAATTCCCAACTTTTCTGTCACGAAAATCAATTCTTTAATCCTATGTCTTATACTTATGTCGTTGCCATCAATTTGGGGACATAAACTCAACCCGTTTCGCCTAACCAATTAAAGGGCCCAGGACTGATACCAAGCCTACACCGTCCATGACCTTTGTGTCACTCCCATTTGAGATCCCATGTACTCCCATTTAATTTAAGAGCACATATGACACTTTATTTTATTAAATTGGGGACACCAACTTAACCTAACCCTAACTTAACCCAAGACTCATTCATGAGGCTCATACAAAACACCCAATACCCTCTCATGCTATAAAACACCAAACACAACTTTTCACATCAAATCCTTACCATTTTTTCTTCATGTGTAAACACCCAAATGTTAAGGGGCTTAAATGCAAAAAGGGTGCTAGGTGTCACCCCCTATTGGTGTAAACCAATGCCTCCCCCATCCTCATGTGACCAGTCATCTCACATTCTCTCTCCTCCTTGCATTGTTTTACTTTCATGTTAAATCATAACCATTGATTCAAATTCCCCCGCTCACAACCACTCACCCCCCTATATTAACAACACACACAACCCCCCACATGTGGCCGGCCCTAATCCCTAGGAAACCTAAAAATTATTACCACCCTCTCTCTCCTCCCTTCCCTCTACATTCAGCCAAATTCTTCTTCCTTTCTTCTTCTTCTTCTTCTTCTTCTTCTTCTTCTTCTTCTTCTTTATTCTCCTTCTTCTTCTTCACTCCTTCACCAGAGCAACACTCCATCGGACGACCCGCAGCAACAACACCACTAACAGTCAACCCGTCGCTGCTACCACCTCCGACCCCACCTTTGCTACCACCTACAATACCACCTTCACTGATGCCAACACCACCACCATGAGCCGCCACTGCCTACATCACCGACCGCAGCCACCTACATCCACCGCTGCGACCACCGCCACCTCCATCGAACACCAACAATATCACCACCCCGACCACGACCACCGCCACCTCCACCGAACACCAACAACATCACCACCCCGACCACGACCACCGCCATCTCCACCATGACACCACAACCACCTACAACACTATCTCGACTTCTACCACCGCAGCCGAGCACCACCACCCTCACGTCGTCGAGCACCACCACTACCACCACGCTCGACACGAGCACCCCCGCGGTCAATGCCGTCACTGACCGAAGTCGCAGCACCGCCACTGCCACCACTCGCAACCACCTGGGTAACTTCTCCTCCTTCGTCATTATTTTGTAGTTATTTTATGTGTTATAAGAAACCCTAGTTAGGTTTAGGGTTCCCTGAGTAATACCCATACATATTTTAATGGTTTTGTCTGGCATTATACATAAGTGAAATGCATATTTTATAGCAATTGTTTGAGGATATATATGGAAAAATATATATGATAGGGATGTTGTTCCAATGAATTTTGGTGCGTTAGTTTGATGATATAAATGAGGATATTATACGTGAACATTATGCGTATTTAGGTGAGTCAACTAAATTGGGTGTATGCAATTATGTCTATGATTATAGGGATGGTATGGTCGAGGAGGAACATTAAACATAGATGACTGAAATTACTGTGATGAATATTAGGGTTTGAAGATATTGTTTGAGGACATTATGCTATTTAATGATTCATATTTGATGCAACGTTATCCTAGTCAACTTGGGTCAACCCTCTAGTTAGTACCTTAGACGTGAGTTTTGTAACTAAGACAGAAGCCTGTGCTAGTCGTGATGTCATCTCTCATTTTAGATAGTTTCGAGCTAGATTATTAATCAATTTTATATATCATCTTTAGGTAGTTTGGGATTCTCGGACTTGGACGTTGTACCGGAGCCCCGCCTTCAGCATACAGATCCAGGCAAGTGTACCTTGCCATTATGTATCTCAGTTCCAGATTTATTGTTCATTTCATCTATACATTGTATGCACTTTGGATCGGAATTGATACTTAGCGTCCGGATCATATCCGGGTGCAGACGTTCTTCGATAACGTCTAGTATCGATTGTTAGATATTTTCCGATACCTTAATGTACCTACTTGGTTACATCAAAATCCTAGGACATATTCAGACACTGTCATCGTGTCAGACTTCATGTATCCTGATAGTGTCAGCATGACCAGAATCTGTGATGATTGCAGGATCATGATTGGTGCTAGATACTTCAGTATGACGAGACTATTAGATAGAAGTTCAGACCCAGCGAGCAGCAGATGCGTCTCGTTGTCCGTATTGGGAGGGAAAGACAGTTACTAGATGCTTAGGCTACTTTGTACGCACTATATATATATATATATATATATATATATATATATATATATATATATATATATATATATATATATATATATATATATATATATATATATATTCTTATTTATGTAGAGATCCTGTATCCAGAGTCGTAGTATCACCCATGTGACTCTGTGCTTGGAGCTACGGTATGCACCGTGTGTCTATGTGCCTCGGAGCTATATTTTTATATTTAGAAAGCCTACGTGTCGAACATTGTCTTCAAAGTTGCATCTCATTTAGGTGGTTATGCTAGATTACACCGACGTATCACATTTTTTTTTCTGTTTTACTATGGCATACTTTTTGTACCTTGTTACGTCCATCTGAGGACCTGGTTTCCTTCCAGGCTTAGGCGAGGAGGATTACCAGGAGGAGTACGGACCGGGTGTATATCCAGGAGCAGGACTTGTTGCAGAGGACGAGATCCTTCCAGAGGACTTTGTTTGATCACTGGTAGTGTCTTCACCCTGGGCCCGGTATCATTATCTAGTTTACAGATACCGGCCCTAGTTATCTTACTTCTTCCTTTCTTTCAGTATTTGTATTAGCGGGTTTATTCTCGGGTGACTCTATTCGTATTATATTATGATACATTTCCAGTCTTATTTCCCTTCTGCACATTAGTAGACTTGATTTCTCTCTGTGTTCTATATTCATATGTCTGTGGATGAGATTTAGTTACACTGTTTATGTATTATATGTTGGGTTTTATCATTGTACTTTACAGCTTAGGTGCACTCTGTCGGGTCTATTAGATTGGGATGCCCGTCGAAGTGTACCCGCTAGCCAATGCAACGTGGCTCAGTTTATTATATTTGGAACTGGGACGTGACATGGTTTTTGTGGTGGCCCATGCAGGTTCGATTTAAATCGTCTTGATTACCTGACTGTGCCAAGAGATCCTGCAAATTAGGAATAGATATTAGGATCTCATCTACATGCTTGAGTACTTCACATAACACCTCTATTTTGCCAATTTGCATCATGTTTAATTCCTAAATGCTGACCTTAAACATGACTTCTTTTCAGAGTTATGAATCTCCGTAGAGGACGTATTGCGCATCCGAACGATGTCCCCCGTGACACAGGGTCATCTGGGGAACCGGCATTGGGGCATGTTCTTCTGTTGATCCCAGCTCCCCAGGAACAGTCATCTGGGCAGCCAGAGGTGCCTTCAGACGGGCACCAGACTCTGTACCAGGCAGATCATGAGGGCCAAAGGATCGCAAGACAGGAGGAGCAACAGTTGCCCCCCCACCTCTATTTCTCCCACAGATGCCATACATGCCTTTCCCACCAGGGCAATCCATGGAAGGGCCGTAAATGTTCCAGATGGTCTACGCTATGATGCAGGACCAACAGTAGATCCAGCAACAGGTTCAGCAGCAGGCCCAGCAGTGCCAGGCTGAGGCCTTGAGTGAGAGTATTATGACTGCTTTGGGACAGGCATCACCACCAGCTCGCTAGTCGACGATGGGGTCTATCATAGACTTCCGTCGTATGATACCACTTCTAATTTTTGGCACGGAGGAACTGACGGAGGTACACGCGTGGCTTACCAATATTCAACACCAGTTGGAGGCCACCGATCTCCCGAGGCATAGATGGATGACCGTTGTCAGGATGCAGCTTATCGGCAACGCTAATCAATGGTGGCTTTCAAAGGAGGAGCTGTTTGAATAAACAAAAATATAGAAATAAGGTTTATACGAAACCTTTCTTTTTTGCCTACAAACAAGAAAAAGAGTACAATTAATCCTATACGAGGATGTTAAGTACAATAGAATAATTCTGGGGAAATATTGCTATAGGAGTCTGATCTGCGGTCGATCACTTTGTCCCTTGGACCACACGATGATGAAGAAGTGCTGTAGAAGAAGCTTCAAACTTTCTCTGAACTGAAGGCAAAAGCCGGTCAAAGGAAAGTTGCAGGTAGCAATTAGTTAAACATATCTATTCAGAGGTAATATAAACATGATAGAATATGAATCAACTCATTCCTCCCTCCTCAGTTAAACATATCTATTCAGAGGTAATATGAACATGATAGAATATAATTTAACCTCTCTCCTCTGTCCGCTTCCTCGATTGATCCTCCTTCATCTCTGATCTCCTTTTTCCCTGTGATCAGGGGCCTCTATTTATAGAGATCAGTCAAATAACTGTGCAGTTGGCGTAGAAGCCAAACAGTGAAGAAAGTTGCATCTTTTACGCGGCGGTTATAATAACTGCTACCCACGTTCAAATAATCTTCTGAATCTACGTGTGACACGTATCCCTTTATAAGGTAACGCATATAACTGATTCTCGAAGATCATGGCATGCAATCCACGTAGGTAACTGCCCCTGCTTAAAGATAGTTGGCGTAAAAGCCAAATAACTGTCTTGTAGGCGTAAAAGCCTGGTTGGCGTAAAAATCAAATAGCTGTCTTGTTGGCGTAAAAGGCCAAATAACTGTCTTGTAGGCGTAAAATCCTGGTTGGCATAAAATCCAAATAGCTGTTTATTGGCGTAAAAGGCCAAACTGTGAAAAAGACTGCCTCCTTTACGCTGCGGTTATGCAACTGCTACCCATGTTCAAATAATCTTCTGAATCTGCGTGTGACACGTATCCCTTTATAAGGTAACGCGTATAACTTCTTCTCGAAGATCATGGCATGTAAGCCACGTAGGTAACTGCCCCTGTGTAAAACTTGATGATAATAGATAACCAGCATAAAATAGCCAATTATCCTTCACGACTGAGGTCTTGAGCGTATTCTGGGCTAAATAGCCTTATCACGTACCTTTGTAAATATAGCCGAGTTGGCGTATTTCGAGGAGATAGCATACGGCATACTCCTATAGTTGAAAATAGTCTGGTTGGCGTATTTCGATGAGATAGCATACGGCGTACTCCTATAGTTGAAAATAGCCTGGTTGGCGTAAAATGCAAGGATGGTAATGTGAGCGTATTAGTCACAGTTTTAGCTCTTCCAGTCAAAGAATAGAACAAAATCTCATGCATTAAATGTAGAGATATGCCTCCATCTCGTGCATTAAATGCAGAGATATGCCTCGAGTTCTGTACGAGAAACAGCTTTTGACGTGGCGTCTAATTTTGTCTTATCTTGAGCGTAAAAACTCATTTCTGGATCTCTGTGCAAAATTATCATCACAGTCGTTCTTTACGCAGAAAGGTGTAGCAACCTTTTACGCCAAACAGCCTTAAAGTTTCTGCTTTACGCAGACAGCTCTGAAGCTCTGTTTTACGCCAAACAGCCCTGAAGCTCTGCTTTACGCGGACAGCTCTGAACTTTGCGTGGACAACTCTGAAGCCATGTTTTACGCCAAGAGTGACTTCATGTATGTTGGGGGTTTTGACTGTAAAAATACGCGAATAATTCCCCAGCATATTTCATGCTTCTACAAGACCCCCTTCAAAGTTTTCGGACTTGGCTAAGTCTGGAATACTTTGAATAAGAAGCATAAAATCGGCACATTTTTACTGTCCGCCTCTTTCTGCTAAGTTTGTCAGGTTGGCGTATGTGGGGACGATAGCTCAGAGATGACATAGACGTGAGCTGATCAATGGCCATACCAAGAGGTTGTGTACGGTCCTGAGGACATCCCACTGGGGGATTTTTGGTATACCTATTACCCTGTTGCACACTTTGGGGTATGAGTAATAGATTCGAAACAAACCCTATCAGAGATAATATGAACGTGATAGGTTTTATGGACTTATCACGACTGGCATACTCCAAATTGGGTACGGCTGATAAGTTGAAACGATTAGCCCTATCAGGGGTTATGTGAACGTGATAGTAGAAAGTCGAAGAGAAGAACTTTACTCAGAGGTAATATGGACATAAAAAAGTTCTGAAAATATCTTACTCAGAGGTAATGTGGACATGGTAAGATTATTCTGTAGGGATAGTGGAGAGACGTAGTTCAGATATAAATGTGAACATGAACTGACTTTTTCTCTGCTGGAGAAAAGGAAAGTAGTTCCGAGGTAATGCGGACTTGAACTATTCGTTTCCATTGAGAACATCCCACCGGGGGATTTTTGGGTAGAACTATTACTTGTTAGTGCAAGTAATAGGTTTGAGACAGGCCCTGCCAGAGATAGTTTTTGTGGATATCACACCACTGGTATACCTTGGGGAGGACGGATGATAAGCGGAGATGACAACCGATATCAGAGATAATATCAACGTGATGATCGATAGCCAAAACCAGGAATATTTGCTCAGAGGTCACTTGGACATGGCAAACTCAGCAGAGGAGAAATATTAGGACAAATAGTTCAGAGGTAATATGGACGTGAACTAATATCCGAAAATCTCACTGGAGAGTAATTTGTCGAGTGCTGTCTATCCGGACATGAAGACAGACCTGAAGGTTGCTCCGCTGAAAAAATTGGTGGGACGATAGCTCAGAGGTAATAGATACATGGCTAGCGTCTAACAAGATTGTTTCTTGAGTGGCCACTGCGGCAGTGTGCGAGTGGACCTGAGGAATGCTCCGCTGGGGAAATTGATGGTGGGACGACAACTCAGAGGTAACATGTACATGGCTAGCGCTGCTGGGAAGGATATGAGGGTAGTAGTTCTAGGTAATGTGGACGTGAACTAATAGCCAAGAGAATGTAGATGGACCTGAGGGTTGGTTGATCCGTCGGGGAGATCGTTAGGATGATAGCTCAGAGGTAAATGTGAACATGGCTAGCATCTAACAGTATTGGTTTAGGTGGTATGTCTACCCCCACACGTAGTTGAGTCGGAGGAACAAAGTGATCGATACTCAAATAAGGAAGTTTGCTCAGAGGTAAGATAAACATGGCAAACTCTTGGGTTGTGGACTTATTATCCATGGCGTACCTTAAGTATGTGTAATAAGCTGAAATGACTAGCACTATCAGGGGTTATGCGAACGTGATAGTTGAAAGTTGAAAAGAAGGCAGAACTTTACTCAGAGATAATATGGACATGGAAAAGTTCTGTGAACTTAACACCACTGGCGTACTTAGAATTAAGTACGGGTGCTAAGTTGAGATGATAACCGATATCAGAGGTAATATGGACATGATAATCGATAGCCGAACCTGGAAGGTTTGCTCAGAGGTAAAATGGACATGGCAAACTTTTGTGGACTTAACACCACTGGCGTACTTAGAGTTAAGTACGTGTGCTAAGTTGAGATGACAACCGATATCAGAGGTAATATGGACATGATAATCGATAGCCAAATCTGGAAGGTTTGCTCAGAGGTAAAATAGACATGGCAAACTTTTGTGGACTTAACACCACTAGCGTACTTAGAGTTAAGTACGGGTGCTAAGTTGAGATGACAACCGATGTCAGAGGTAATATGGACATGATAATCGATAGCCGAACCTGGAAGGTTTGCTCAGAGGTAATATGGATATGGCAAACTTTTGTGGACTTAACACCACAGACGTACTTAGACTCAAGTATGGGTACTAAGTTGAGATGACAACCGATATCAGAGGCAATATGGACATGATAATCGATAGCTGAAACCGGAAGGTTTGCTCAGAGGTAAGATGAACATGGCAAACTTTTGTGGACTTAACACCACTGGCGTACTTAGAGTTAAGTACGGGTGCTAAGTTGAGATGACAACCGATATCAGAGGTAATATGGACATGATAATCGATAGTCGAAACCGGAAGGTTTGCTCAGAGGTAAGATGAACATGGCAAACTTTGTCGACTTAACACCACTGGCGTACTTAGAGTTAAGTACGGGTGCTAAGTTGAGATGACAACCGATATCAGAGGTAATATGGACATGATAATCGATAGTCGAACCTGAAAGGTTTGCTCAGAGGTAATATGGACATGGCAAAGTTTTGTGGACTTAACACCACAGGCGTACTTAGAGTTAAGTACGGGTGCTAAGTTGAGATGACAACCGATATCAGAGGTAATATGGATATGATAATCGATAGCCGAAACCAGGAGGTTTGCTCAGAGGTAAGATGAACATGGCAAACTTTGTCGACTTAACACCACTGGCGTACTTAGAGTTAAGTACGGATGCTAAGTTGAGATGACAACCGATATCAGAGGTAATATGGACATGATAATCGATAGCCGAACCTGGAAGGTTTGCTCAGAGGTAATATGGACATGGCAAACTTTTGTGGACTTAACACCACAGGCGTACTTAAAGTTAAGTACGGGTGCTAAGTTGAGATGACAACCGATATCAGAGGTAATATGGACATGATAATCGATAGCCGAACTCGGGAGGTTTGCTCAGAGGTAAGATGAACATGGCAAACTTTTGTGGACTTATCATCCGGTACTTCTTGAGGGGGAGAATTGCCAAATTGGAGTGAGATCATATTTGCAAAGTGATGACTTTGGCGTCGATCAACTCCTGGATTTTTCTTTTCAGTACATAGCATGCCTTTGTGGGGTGATGAATGTACCGATGAAAGAGACAATACTTTGGGTCATCGACCTTGTCAGCCGTTTCAGGGCAACTAATTTTGGGTAGCCGAATTTTGTTTTCCTTCATCAATATATTAAAATTTTCAATGATGTCTTCATCATTGAAGGAGAAAGTCCCCTTTGGATTTAGGGCTTCCGATACCTGAGTCGTACGGTCCTCATGGAAGACGGTCATAGTTGCTTCATCTTCGGACTCAAAGGAGATGCTACTCTCAGTTTCAAATGATGCTCTGACTATTCGAGGGTGACTACCCCTAGACATGTCCTTGTCTGGTTCTTGGGAATCACCGTCCTCACGGCATGACGGGTTGGTGTTGATCATCAGAAGATTGATACTCCCAGCTTGCAGAGTTACTGCGGGTCTTGAGGTCAGCAGGACCATGTTTGCCTTGAGGGCCAAAGTTTGCATTATGGCACTCATGGTGTGCATCATTACCTCAAGAGCATCGAGTCGTTGGCGATCGCTGAGCCCTTCAGCCTTGGGTTCTTGAGTCGCACTGTCCTCAGGGAAGACGGTCATAGTTGCATCATCTTCAGACTCAAAGAAGATGATACTCTCAGTTTTACGCGCAGAGCGTATTTGAAATTTCCGGATTGGCACTGAGGCATTGCCAGAAGTTGTGTCTACCACATCACGGACGGGAGACGAAGGTTTACGCGCAGTACGTGTTTGGGACTTCTGGATTGGCACTGAGGCATTGCCAGAAGTTGTGTCTACCACGTCACAGACGGGAGACGAAGGTTTACGCGCAGTGAGTGTTTGGGACTTCTGGATTGGCACTGAGGCATTGCCAGAAGTTGTGTCTACCACGTAACAGGCTGGAGACGAAAGTTTATGCAGTGCGTGTTTGGGACTTCTGGATTGGCACTGGGACATTGCCAGAAGTTGTGTCTACCACATCACAGACGGGAAACGAAGGTTTACGCGCAGGGCGTATTGGCTGCGTTGTCACAACCTTGTTGATCAGAGAGTGAGAGCATACAGGAAGGGTAGAGGATGTCTTAGGCATCCACACTTTACGCAGCTTCCTGTTGTTCTGGACAGAGGAGGAATGAGAACTACCCCCTGCATGAAGCATATCTTCATAGGCAGATTGGTCGAACTGGACGACCAAAGTCTTCTTCGTCGATCCGATGGATACAACATCATGTTGAGCAATTGCTTTCTCGTCAGAGGAGAAAGTTTCTCCAGCAGAGTCGTCATTTTGTTTGAATAAACAAAATATGAGAGAGGTTTATACGAAACCTTTTTGTTTACAAACGAGAAAAGAGAAAAGTATAATTAATCCTATACGAGGATGTTAAGTACAATAGAATAATTCTGGGAAAGTATTGCTATAGGAGTCTGATTGCGGTCGATCACTTTGTCACTTGGACCACACGATGATGAAGAAGTGCTGTAGAAGAAGAAGAGGCTTCAAAGGTTGCAAGTGGGATTGAATTCTCGTTACCAAAGTTGTCAACCAACACTCTCTGTCTGTGTTCTCTCTCTCTGATCTCTCCTTGTGCTTCTGTCCCATCCTTGATCGATCCTTTTTCCCTATGATTGGGGGTCTCTATTTATCTCCAGTTGGCGTAGAAGGCCAAACTGTGAAGAAAGTTACATCTTTTACGCTGCGGTTATAATAACTGCTACCCACGTTCAAATAATCTTCTGAATCTGCGTATGACACGTGTCCCATTATGAGGTAACGCGTATAACTATTTTCGAAGATCACGGCATGCAAGCCACGTAGGTAACTGCCCCTGCATAAAGATGGTTGGCATAAAAGCCAAATAACTGTCTTGTTGGCGTAAAAGTCAAACTCTGCATAAAACTTAATAATTCATGAATAATAGATAACTAGCATAAAATAGCCAATTATCCATCACGACTGAGGTTTTGAGCGTATTCTGGGCTAAGTAGCCTTATCACGTCGTACCTTTGCAAATATAGCCGAGTTGGCGTATTTAGAGGAGATAGCATACGACGTACTCCTATAGTTGAAAATAGTCTGGTTGGCGTAAAATACAAGGATGGTGATGTGAGCGTATTAGTCACAGTTTTAGCTTTTTCAGTCATTAAAAATAGAACAAAATTTCGTGCATTAAATGTAGAGATCTGCCTCCATCTCGTGTATTAAATGCAGAGATATACCTCGAGCTCTGTATGAGAAACAGCTTTTGACGTGACGTCTGATTTTATCTTTATCTTGAGCGTAAAAAACTCATTTCTAGGTCTCTGTGCAAAATCATCATCACAGCCGTTCTTTACGCATAAGGTATAGCAACCTTTTACGCCAAAACAGCCTTGAAGTACTGCTTTACGCAGGCAGCTCTGAACTTTACGCGGCAGCTCTGGAGCTCTATTTTACGCCAAACAGCCCTGAATCTCTGCTTTACGTGGACTGTTCTGAACTTTACACGGGCAGCTCTGAAGCCATATTTTACGCAGAGAGTGACTTCATGTATGTTGGGGGTTTTGACTGTAAAAATACGCGAACAATTCTCCAGCATATTTCATGCTTCTACAAGGATATCTGTAGCAAGGCTTGGACACCCATACCTTGCGGGTCTTTCTCGTGTTGGGAATGGATGAGGGGTGAGCACTACACCCAGAATGGGACATCTCTTCATATGCTTGTTGGTCGAACTTCACGACCAAAGTCTTCTACGTCGAGCCGATCAACGCAGTGCTATGTTGAGCTATCACTCTCTCGTTGAAGGAGAAAGTCGTCCCCAGCAGATTCGCCATTTTGTTTGCGATAAACAAAAGTTATAAAAAGTTTGTATTACAAACTATTAAAAAGAAAGAAAATGTACAAAATATCCTAGACAAGAATCTAAGTATAATTGATTCTGGAGAATTATAGTTGTAGAGATCTCATCTGCGGGCGATCACTTTACTCCTTGGACCACACGACGATAAAAAAGAAATGCAAAAGTGCTACAAACAATTTAAAGAGTTGGACAACGGAAAAGTCTTGGTAACAACGGTATAACAAGCTTTTGTTTCTCTCCTTCTGTTCTTGAATATCAAAGACTTGAAAATCTAGCCTCTCCTGTAAGGGACATAATGATCCTATATTTATAGAATTTAAGAGCGGTTATGACAATGACTTTGGACAGTATGTACTGTATTACCATTGTGCGTGCACTTTTAATGGGGTGACATCCTACGACCTGGTGAGTGGATGTACAACTTAATGCATGCTTGACACGTGGCTTCATATACGAGGAAAACGTGGGTCATGGGATAGTTATTTGTGCACATTTTATAAAAAATTTGGCATGTAAGACACGTAATCATAACTCCTCTATGTTAGTTAGAACTGTAGGCGCACTACAGAAGTAGTCTGGCAACTGGCACACTTTTGAAAAAGTTAGTCATGATGGCTCACTTTTGATGAAGTTGGCCTTGATGGCGCACTTTTGATGGAGTTGACCACATTTGGCGCACTCTAATGAAGTTAATTACACTTGGCGCACCTTGAAAGTGATTGATTCATACTAGCCGTTAAACGGTAATATGGGTCTGCGTGCCACAGTTCAGCTAAAATGATGACTTCTAACTTCTTCGACTATTATTCCAGCCTGTCAGATTCATCGCATTAAATGTTTGGAAAAAATAGACATAAAAATTGTGCACATGTCTTCATATATGAAAGTCACTTAAAAGTACGCCCTTTTTTGTTCTTTGAAAGAGTGTGTCATCCTCTGAAACAAGTAGAAAATGCGTCATCCTTTAAAAACAGAGAGAAAGTGCGCCATTCTTTCTCTGTTAAGTTTATTTCTAGAGAATTGTGCATCTTCAGGAGGTGCATTTTTTATGCTTCTACACCTACTAGGCTAAATCCTTTATGTGATGGTAAGTGTCAGAGACTTAGATTATTTTTGATGGTAAGTGTTGGCAACAACAAAGTTACATTGTGTTGCTAACTTGCTATATTGGGCACACGGCAGCTTCCTTCACATCACACCCCTAGCTGCTACTCTCCAAGTGACCATAGTAATAACCAAGTATAATTGTAAAAAAAATTAATCTATTTATTTGAACACAATTTTTTCTCTCTACTACCATTCCTTCAATTCAAGTTGGAGCAGCAGCCACTTAAACACACTTTTTCTGTTTTATTTCTAAAAAATTCTTCCAGTTGGAGCAGCAACACCAAATATAATTTCTCTTCCAGCTGGAGCAGCCTGGAGCAGCAGCAAGCCAGTAAAGAACATGTAACATTTTCTCCCTTCCAAAATTTTCTTCCATTTGGAGCAGCAACAACAAATATATTTATGTCTGTTTATAGTTTTGAGATTAGTTGAACACAGTAATGTTCTGGGTTCTGTCATTTTTATTTCTTTCATTATTTATTCTTGAAAAGGCTAAATATCCTCAACTATTCCATTATTTATGCTATTAATGTAGTCTATCATTTTAAATATTCGATAGAAATGTTATAATAAGTATCCGTCTAATATTTGGATAATTGGATATTTTTTACACGGTAACAGCTCCTAGTGCAACTTGATATCCTCAACTATTCCATTACTTATAAAAACAAGTATTAGAAAAAACAAGTGTTACTTGATATCCTCAACTATTCCATTATTTATGCTATTAATGCAGTCTCTCATTTTAAATATTACATAGAAATATTATAATGAGTATCCGTCTAATATTTGGATAATTGGATATTTTCAGATGAAAAATAATACACTATTCAAAAAAATTAATAAATCTCGAGAACGAGCTGCTTCAAGCAGCCTGTCACTACCACATCCTAGAATAGGGGTAATTTTATCATTTTATATATTATAAGTGGTGTGTGTATTTATTTTAAATAATTGCATGATATGTGTATACATATATATTATTTTATATAGTGTTCTTTAATGTTTGAGTTAGTAGACTAGACCTAGAAGCCCACTTGATGATCCCCTGACCAGAATATAGGGTTATGAATTTAATTTGTAGTATTTCGGGATTAATTATTAAGGTTTGTAATTTATTATTGTGATTTTATTTAATTGTTGTGCCTTACCGTTACTTCGATATTGGGAGTGCTACACTAGCTTTTGCCTTCCAACAAATTTCACAACCTTGTCATAGACGTGTCCGCCTTCCATTCTGATATTTCTGTAACTCATAAATATGCCCTCTTGTGCTTCATTTTAGTCGCACAATATTCGTTATGGACGTTTAATTTTAATTCCAAATAAATTCAACTTTGTATCCTTGTGCGTTCCAATCAAAATTGGAGACACAATCTTGACCCATTCTGTGCAACCCAAATTATGATAATATTCTATTTTGAGTCTTCTACGTCCATGACACTTGTGTCCCACTTAATTTTAGTTTCATGTACTTCCAATTAATTTTAGAACACCATTTACATCAATTTTAATTAAATTAATGTAAGGATCCAACTTGACCCAAAACTAGATCAAACACCAAACCAAACCCCCATTCACACCCTCAAGACTCATACTAAACACCACACACCCTTTTCATCCACTACATCACACCAAACATGGAGTTTCTCCTTATTAAATCCAAAAATCCAACTTCTGTACAATTTTTCAATTGTTGGGGACTTTATTGCAAAAGTGAAATGATGTGTCACCATCCTATTGGTCAAGACCAATGAAGAAATCACCCCCTCCTCCCTGTGACCGGTCCTCCCTCTCTCTCTCTCTCCCCTTTTTGTTTGTACTCTCTCCCTCATGATTAATCTAGGCCACTCATTCAAATGGAGCCATCCTCACCACACACACCATTATATATATATATATATATATATATATATATATATATATATATAAATATATATATATATATATATATATATATATATATAACCCCTCTCCCAATGCAAACCCCATCCCAAGATGTACTTGGCCGGCCCTAATCCCTAGGTTGTCAACATCATCTTCTCCCTCATGCAACTCTCCTCTCCCTATTATAATTAACAACATCAAAACACAAAACCCTAACTAAACCTCTCTCCTGTTCACCATCCCCTCACTTCCAGACCCGACCCCGCTGGAGTTGACAGTCCCCGGCCATCCCGACCTCCCCTAATGCAACCTTGACTCTGGCCTCTTCGGTCGAGTCGACCCCGCACTACACGTCGATCCCACCTGAGCAAACAAAAGTCGAGCCACCAGCCTTCTCCTCCGCCTGAACGCGGCTGTCACTACCACCAGTCTTCTCCACCCTCGCTGCACCGTCGTCTCCTTCCTGGGTAGCAGGTCGTCGTCCCCGACCCAAGCCCCGCTGCCTATCTCCTCCCCTCACACCCGAGCCCGCTTAACCACATCCCATTGAACAACCTCATACCATCGACCGTCGATCGAGCGCCTGAGACTCGTCCGCACCACCATAGTCTGGCTGAACCATCTCCCCTCGTCGTCGAGCAGCCACCCTCACCATCACCCTCAACTTCCCTTCTTCCTCCTGTGAGTACCCCCCACCTGAGCACAACCTGCATCCCTTCACGACCTCATCTCGACCACCACGCTCACCTCGACTCGCCGGATCCTGACCGCCTGAACCGACTGTCCTTGACTTCCCTTTACCATCCTCCGCAGGATCCTCGTCACAGCAGCCTCGATGTGCGCCGTCTCCCTCCCCTTCAACCGCCAATCACCACCGCCATTAACGCCACCTTCATGACGGCAACGCAGGTTCAGAGCGAGTGCACCCGTGTTAGCACAACTCTGCCCCGTGTGAGCCACGCAAGGATCATTGTTGGCGACGTTTGTCTCCAACTCTGAAGACTCTAGCGAGCCTGCCACTTCGTCCCTCGCCCGTCGATCCACCTACGTCACCCCCATTCTCTCGGCGATTGCATTTTCTTCCGGCGCCATCGCGGTTGTGCGCATGTCAGCGCAAGTGCGCTGTGCATCGCCTTAACTGCCTGGCTGAGCTCACCGATGACGAGCGTCGACAGACTCTTAGTGCATCCTCCACCGGCCCTCAACTCCTCTAAGGCATCATCATCATCATCATTATCATCACCATCATCATCACCAATCATCACCATCATCATCACTTTCATCATCACCAATCATCACCTTCATCGTCGTCGTCATCGTCGTCATCATCGTCGTCGTCATCGTCATCGTCAACCCCGTGCGTGCCCGCCAAGGTTCGTTCATGTCCCCTCTTCCTTCATGATTTTATGTGCTTGTGTGTGTGCTATTAGGGATTAGTATTGCTTCATGATAGGATTGCAGACCGTGTCGGTTAACATAATAACTCATATGCGTATACGTATGCGTATGTGTATAGTATTTAGTTTAGTATATATATATATATATATATATATATATATATATATATAGTGTAGGAATTAATTGCTAAGTACTAGTTATGACTGTATACTATATGACCCTAGTATAAATGTGGATATCCTGTATTTACTTGACCATGTGACCCTGAGTGATTGTGAGTCTCTGCCTTGTGTACACTGACGTACTGGCAAGACATGTGTAGTTTGACTGTCTGATTGTACCGCATTTGCAGACGTGACACCCGTGCAGTAGACGCACATTTGACCCAGCTAGTTGACCAGTGTCATACCTAGCGTAGCCCCTGAGTTCAGAGTATTTATGATTGTGTGTATGTTAGTGTATCGACTGTTTCTGTATTGTATTATATAATATGTCTATAGGACTGTTGGATTTTCAGACGAGACCTCGAAAATAGGACATTGGTATTTCCAGCAAAGGACCACAGGCGAGTACATTCTCTGATAATTTTTGTTATTTGATAATTTTTATAATTCAAGTATTTAGAAATGTTATATCTGATTCTTGACACTGTGCTACACGGACTAGTATATAGATTGGATCTACAGTCATGAGATATTACATTGGTTATCGTATTTACATTGTACACGATATTGATATTAGATATTGATATTAGACATTGTACATGATATATTGGATATTGATCGTGTATCATGACGTGTCATGGTTGGATCCACTGTACTAGTTGGTGGCGGGAAAATTGCTAGTGAGAGGTGTGATCAAATCCCTATCGTACAAGTGTAGATATTGTTAGTGTTAATCATGCACCTCGCATATGATTAGCCAGGCCATGTAGCTATCGTACAAGTTCCTAAGCCAATCATATTTTAAAACTACTATTTCAAACACTTAGAATAGTTACAGTTCTCCATTTCAGTTCATATACTACATCACCCCGTATATGATATTGTAGTTCTTTCTCTTTATTTCATATATGCATTGACTGTACCATATTATCTATATTGCATGTTCTCTTTACTATTGCCATTGCATCTATTTATTATTCTCTCTCAGTATATAGCATCATCTATTTATTGTTTTATAATCCTTGTCAATTAATTGGAACTGTTATCGGGTTGTACTTTGCTCCATCCTGACTAGAAATATTTTTCCAGATTGTGACTTAGAGGACTTGTTTTCGGCATACTTGGAGACTTGGATGTTATTGTTGCAGGTTAGATTATTTTGTTGTTTAGACTTGTGTTGTATTTTATTTATTTTCTTCGATATCTCTTCGTGCTTTAGTTTCTGTGATTGAGTATTCCATATTATATTGTGATATCTGTGTCTCCTTATGGAGTTGGATACTCGTATGAGATTATTTAGATAGTGTATTGACATAGACAGCGTTCTACCACCGATGCTTTAGCGTAGGCTGGACGTACCCACGTAAGCATGCCCCAAATTCTGGATGCGGGTCGTGACACAGCCAAGAGCCACCGATCGGGCCACCTCCATCCCCATGCCAGCCCGCTGTCCAACCCTTGCCTACATGCAATGTAGAAGATGAGTATTCGTCTAATCCTGCATTAAGAAAAAATATTTATGAGTATGATGGTAAAGAAAGAGAGAAGGTTCGACGATACTATTTGCAAAAAGGTCAATGTCAGCCTAAAGATCACAACTTTCCTTGGCGTTCATGTGCAAATGAGAAGCGTCAATTTTAGCCTTTGTGGTCCAAAGAGAACCCTAATTGGCTAGATTAATATAGCATTACAATAGATGTCGTTTATTGTTTGTCTTGTTATCTTTTTAAAGCCGATCATGGTGGTCAAAGCGGTGGTGATTCCTTTGTTGGAGAGGGATTTAAAAATTGGAGAAAGAAAATGAAGTTGGATGGTTATGTTGGAGACCACACTAGTACGCATAACAAATGTGTGAGGGTCGGATATGATATTTTGAAGCAACCACAACACGTTGAACATGCTTTGGCTACTCAGTGTATTGAAACTCAAGCCGACTATCGTCTCCGTTTGACATCATCAATTGATTGCATTAAATTTCTTTTGCGTAAAGGATTGGCTTTTCAATGTCATGATGAATCCGAGGAATCACTAAATAATGGGAACTTTCTTGAACTCTTACAATTTCTTTGCGACCACGATGAGAATATCGATAGACTTGCATTGAACAAGGCTCCTGAAAATCTTAAATTGACATCTCCTTAAATCCAACAAGAGATTATTACTTCCATTGCAATAGTAACTGAAAATACTGTTATTACATACTGTTATTACAAATCTTGATGATGAATTGTTCACTATTTTGGTTGATAAGGCGCGCGATATATCCGTGAAAGAACAAATGGTTGTTGTTTTGAGTTTTGTGAATGGAAGGGGGCATATTATGGAACGTTTTCTTGGTATTGTTCATGTTGGTGACACTACTACCTTATTACTTAAGGCAGCTATTGAGGCTCTATTGTCCCAACATGGGTTAAGTATATCGAGCATTCGGGAACAATGATACGATGGAGCTAGCAACATGCGGGAAGAATTCAATGGATTAAAAAGCTTGATTATGATGGAGAATAAGTCTGCTTATTATGTTCACTGCTTTGCTCACCAACTTCAGTTAACACTTGTAGCTGTTGCAGAATGTCACGGAAAGATTTCTTTATTCTTTTATATTATTACATTTTTATCAAATATTGTTGGAGCATCATGTAAGCGTATGGTCATTCTTCGTGAAAAATAATTTAAAAAAGTTGTTGAATCGAATTTATAGCGGTGATATTTTGACTGGGCAAGGTAAGAATCAAGAAATGACATTGAAACGAGCAGGAAGCAGTCAGTGAGACTCTCCTTATCGTACACTAATGAGTTTGATTTGCTTGTACTCGTTGGTGGTTGATGTTGTTGTGATTGTTGAGGAAGATGCAAAGGATCACTAGGTAAGAGGGCATGCAGAAAATATTTTGGGAATCATTTCTCGATTTCAATTTGAATTTTATTTACATTTGATGAAGAATATATTGGGAATCACAAATGATTTATCACAAGCTTTACAGAGAAAAGACCAAGATATAATCAATGCCATGAATCTTGTGAGAAAAACCAAGCAACACTTGCAAAACATGAGAGATGATGGATGGGAATCATTGTTGAAAGAGGTTTTTTTATTTTGTGTTAAACATAAGATAGTAATCTTACAGATGGACGAATTATTTATACAGCATGGAAGATCGCGTCATAACTTTGAAGGAAAAACAAATCTTTATCATTATCGCATTGAATTATTTTATGAAGTAATTGATTTGCAACTTCAAAAGCTGAACAATCATTTTAATGAGGTGAATACAGAGTTGTTGCTGTGTATGACTTTTCTTGATCCAGCTGATGCATTCTCTGCTTATGATAAGAGAAAATTGATTTGTTTTGCTGAATTTTATCCATCAGATTTCTCTCGCATGGAGTTAATGCACCTTGATCATCAACTTGATAACTATATTTTTGATGTGTGCTATGATGACCAATTTTCTGAGGTTGTGGGGGTTAGTGGGCTTGCTAGAAAGATGGTTCAGTTGAAGAAGTATCGTGCATATCCGTTGGTGTATTTGCTCTTAAAGTTTGCATTGTTATTACCAGTTGCAACCACAACTGCAGAGAGTATTTTCTGCAATGAAAATTATCAAAACTTCAATACGTAATCGATTGGAAGATATGATGATGAATGATTGTTTGGTGGCATATATTGAAAGAGACGTATTGGATGGCATTGACAATGAAGATATCATTCAATATTTTCAAAATATAAAGTCTCGAAGGATTTTATTGTCAAAAAAAGTATTATTTAGTAATTGTACTAGTTTATAAAATTTGATACTAATATATAATATTTTTAAAAGTATAATTATGTTATTATATTTATTATTATTTTAATAATATATATTGTGTCTCCTGGATTGAAATTATGGCTACCCCATGAATGGATGGATTATTATTATTATTATTATTATTATTATTAATTGTGTATATTTTCTCTCAGGAAGAGCTATGCATATATTTCTTCTTGGAACGATATGGTTCCCAGTCCTAGGTCAAAAGAACGCTAAAGGCAGGCAAATGGCAAATGCGCGCATATGCCAAGCCATATGGGTGCATGTGTTGCTGCTGCTTCGCACCACCACCACCACCACATGACACAGAACAAAGCACTTAATAGTCAGGCCCTCACTTTGTTCCTTTAATTTGCTCACTTTTGCTTTTGCTAGCTCCCAACTTCCCATTCTTTCCGCAAAGAGAGAGAGAGAGAGAGAGAGAGAGAGAGAGAACAACCACAATACCTAAATAAAACTATTCAATATAATAACAATCACAACATATCTTGCCTTTGCGCAAAAGGGCTGCAGTGGTTGCATTCTTCGACCATTAGTTTGTTCCTGATTGTGTTCTTTCAGCAAATGTCATTATATACGCTGAATATATAATGGTTTGTTTCTGGCAGAAATTAAGCACGGACAAATCCTAATAACCTTTTCCTAATTGTTTTCTAATACAAATATGATTCCTAACCGGAGAGAGAGAGAGAGAGAGATGGCATTTGCAAACAATTTAACTAAGAAAATTGTGTATAGTGCATAGAAATTTTATAAAATTATGTCCAGAGCAATAAAATTTTACAAATTGAGAGAAGAGCAACGAAACGTCCATTTTAAGGACAATTTTGAGCAATTGTCCAAATACGTCTTTTTTAAGGACGTTTAGATACAAATCTATTATTAATTACCACAAAACTAACTAATATTGTTAAAATATTGAATAAAAAATTATTAACATCAATTTTAAGAATATATAACATAAATGTATTCTAATCCCCGCTCTCTCACAAAGGCAGACGATTCCACCGAGGTTGAAATCCTAAAAAATTCTAACTCCGACGAGAAGTCCGTTCCTCCGCCGCCGCCAAATGCTCCTTTGGCTTCCATGGTGTCGCTCTCCCTCGGCAGCCAGCGCACTCGGGAAGTGGTGACACAGCGGCTCGTCGAGATGGTTTCCTCCTTCTCCATGCTTACCAAGCGCTACGGCGTCCTCCCCGCCTACGAGGTCGCCTCGGTCGTCAGATCCATCGAGGCCGTCGCCTTTAATAATAAATTTTTATTCAATATTCACTCCAGTAATTAATAACAAATTTGCATATAAACATTTTTTAAAAGGACGTTTTTTAACAATTGCTCAAAAATGTTCTTAAAAAAAGATATTTTGTTGAAATTTGCGTGGACACAATTTCATAAAAAATTTATGCTCTATACACAATTTTCTGATTTAACTATTGAATTTATTTTCTCGCTTCGTACATTGAACTGTCAATTGCCAGATGCGGTGGAGATGTGTTCTTGTAGGTACCTACTACGCAAAAGCAACGTTGATGACAGAAATCGAATCAGGATCCACAACGACCTACAGATTTTCTTATGTTAATGAACAAGAGAATACCTGTAAATAGAGAAATCAATCAGGAAGGGTTTTCACTATTACACTTCTACTTAGACTTGGAAGTAATTATAAGTTTCTTATATGTAATGGATATATATATATACCAACTATTAAATAATTCGATGATACTCTCTGACTGCCTAACCGCATTGTGTTGTCGAAATGATGTTTACTGTAGACAGACGGATTCAAAACTCGAAGATAGAATAGACTACAATGGATTGGAGTAGACTAAAAGTAGATTAACCTATATAAAAAAGACAATAATGCTAAGTTTACTACCAAATGCTTACAGCCTTCTTACAATCCTCTCACCTCCTGCTATGTGGGCCATCTCCAACCCCACTTCACCCCCAATGAACAAACGTCACGTGGCGTTCCAGCCATGTGGCGACCACCCGTACAGACACCGGATTCCACCTCTCCCCCCTCCTCCAATGGACGGCCACAACGTGAGTGTCATGTGACGGGAATACAATTAAAAGTGGAGGAAAATATAGTTATGAAATAGTAATGAAAGTAACTACAAATAACTCAATTAAAATAAAATAAAAACAGAAATAGAAATTAGTAATGAGAGGGTAAATACAAACAGACAAACAAAAATTCATGTACATTATTATGTATTTATTAAGCAAGATGATGTTGGCGTTGATATAGCCCCAATGCTCTCTGGAACAAAGTCCACAATTACATGGTTGGAATAAAATACAGCCATCTACAAATT